>JAAVTG010000725.1:0-89318 GCA_011947345.1 Phytophthora quininea
CGGAATACTTGGCATTGCGAAAACGGAAAATAAACAAAAAATTGGCAAGGATGGAAGAGCTGAAGAGTGCTCCTAGGAGCTGCACGAAGATGGCGTAGACCGTCTCCGCATTTGACACCGGCGTGACGTCGCTGTATCCCAGTAGTACCAGTGTTCTCGACGCCCAGTACAGCGTTCGACCGTATTTCCGCGAGATCGAAGCTCCAATTAGCTGATCCCTGATCACCCAGCTCGTCTCAACATTGGGGTTGCACGCATCAAAGGAAATACCGCACTGTAAATGTGCAATAAACATATATCCGCAAGCTGCTAAATGACATGACGCAGCACAAAAGGCGATAGTGCGGACAAGACTGTTAAAACCAGCGGATGAGAGGTGTTGGACCCAGGGTCGATGCGAGTAGATCGAGCTGAGCCGAGAAAAGCACCGGCGGAGTTTGTAGACGCGGCACAGCTTGTTAAATCGGACGAGATGAAGCGCGTTGAACTGTCGCGAAACAAGCGGAAAGATTTCCAACGGCAAGAGCGCAACAATTTCCAGCGCCAACTCCCAAGTTCGCCCGAAGTGTTTGTGTGTGTGCATTCCACTCTCTCCTTCATCGCGTATCTCCAAGGTGCATCGGATACTCGCCAGTGTCCATTTGGTTTTATCGTGCTTCTGCCCTTCTGCATCACGCTTTAATTTAATATCCTTCTCCAATCCATTGATCTCTTCTTCGTACGAGATGGCATTTCTCCACAGACGGTAAACTTTCACAAACTCAACAGCGCCAGCAATATCTGCAATCACATCCAGCGGGTATAAAACACTAAGCCGCCAAGTCCAGCGATTATAGCCGCTGTCAATTTCACCAAAGGGATCATAGAGAAAGCCAATCCGGAATGGCACAGAAATGAATAAATACAACAGTATCGAGAGCTTGATAACATCGTTGATCGATTGCCTCGTCGTCCACGAAGTTAGTGCGTACTTGTTGGCCACAGCAATACGCAAGCGACGTCGAATTCGATCCATTTTTCCTCCAGAACTTTGGCTAGATACCGCCATTTTCATGAATTCATGCTTCGAACGAGAAACTGGCGACGACCCACTCGAGCTGCCAGCAATCGCCAAAACTTCCGCATCCTCGTCGTCGTAGCCAGCCACGTAAACTTTTCTCAGGGTCATACGATCAACACGGCAGTCTCCAACGCCCCCCACAAAATTTCTACCGAGAATCATCCGAAAGCAGCAGTTTCACCAATCTAGAAATAGTCGTCATGGACAGCATTGCCCTGGAAGCTGCCATCCCTGTTGATCGGTACTTTGAAAGATGCAAGCCAAGAACCCTAACAATCTCGCGGCATTCGAACGCCCGGCACTTGGAAGATTGGTCGTAACGCGGCTGCAGATCCCTTGCGGATCGGCGCGCTGAGCGTTTCTTGGGGAAGGTGTCTGCATGGGCGTGTCAAGGAGGGCATCGTCGTTAGATACGCTTCAGCTTGCAACATCTTGCAACAATCCCAGGGCACGGCTCCGAGTGGTTGACTACTAGATCGCCGATTCTACCACTGGCACGGCCCAGTCATCAAAGTTAAGCAATTGAAACTCTCTGATGCCGCCGACAAATGCATTAACGAAAAATACAATAAATTACTCCGGGTAAAACTATGCTGAGGTTGGAGAGAAGCGCACAGCCCAGCCCACAACTGGTCACTACCGGTAATCACCAGTACGATATTGCTGCTATACGTCAATCCCAGTGTGTTTGTGCCTGCTAACCTCGTGTAGTGCGTCCACGGTAGACGAACGTTGACACAGTGTTTGGGAAGCTGGCACTTCCGAATGTTGTACTTGCCGAGTGTATTGCTTAGATGAAAGCAAAAAGGAAAGTGTCTAAACTACCCCGGCAACTCGCCACTGCGAGCAGCACACCATGGAGCCCATGGTGTGTCTTCGAGTTCAACTGCAACTGCAAGTTGGTACCAGCTGATAAGGACTGCAACCGCATTCCTTCATCGAAGTGTAACGAGGGCAAGGCTTTCAACCTGAACCACGCGCTACAATTCCCCCAAGCCTTGCTTTCGGCAGCTTGAATTGAGTTGGCAGCGGAATTGCTTCAATGTCATATAGGTACACTGTACCATATTGACTGGTACACTATACCACACAAACTACTGAGATATTGTTATTTGATGTATTGATCAAGTAAATGACCGTCACGTGGCTACTGCCATGCATGACGCGTCAACTACTGTTGCTGATCACATCGGTTAGCACGGCTATCCAAAACGTTGCTTTATGTATCTGCAACAACCCACACTGTGGTTTATTATCGTGACACTGTCAGGATATTTCAAGTTGCTGTAGAAAATTGGTACTACCAGCAAAAAGGTTGCAGCAACCGCTGTACAACCTTAAGCAACCGTAGAGTTGCTACACTGTAGCACGAGAGCTTAATCTGAGCTCATCTTGTCGAATGCTGAAGCTAATTTGCTGTCGCTGGCTGCGGCAACGTAGGCTCGGACCAGAGCAGGGACATCCTTGCTCAGCGACTGCAGAGGCTCCCAGGAGTCCTCTATAGACTCTAATCCGCACCAGCTCACAAGCAACTCAAAGCGTTGGCTTTGTTCATTCCAGCGGTGCTTGATAAGTTGCTCGATCTTAAGCACAATACCTTGTGCAGCGACATGCTCCAAAAGTTCATCCGTGACCTCCAAATCACTGTCAGCGTAGAACTTTAGACGAGAGGCGTGAACATCTTGCTCAGCACCGGTGATGAGGTGGCGAACACGGAAGGAGTGCGAGTCTGCACGGGTGATAACGTAGGGACCGACCCATGTCACGAGCAACTTACTGTGTCGTCGCTCATCGACACGTGATTGGAGGACATAATCACCCACAGCAAAGTTGACGATTTGTGCACCTCTGGACTTTCGCTTGTTCAGGAGCGTTATCTTTTCACGTTTGTCGGTGACAGCACGATGCATCTCTTCAATACTCTTCCGTAGCTGTTCAAGCTGCTTCACAATTGTTTCACTCGAAATCGAGATTTCCTTTAGTTGCTCATTGGGTAGGTAGAGCAAGTAGGCTGGAGAGGGGCATGGAAGTCCCGTGAAGACCTCAACGGGCGCTTGATTGGCTAACGAAGCCACTGGGGAGTGATTCATGTTCGCTTGAACAAGAGGCACTAAGTAGATCCAGTCCTGATGCGATAATTTGTACTCCATGATCATAGCTCGGAAAACTTGCAGAATATCGCGGTTCGCACGTTCTACCGAGCCGTTAACCCACGGGCTGTATGCCACGATAAACTGCTGTTGACACTTCAGTCGCCGGCACAGGTCAGCAACAACTTGGTTCTTGAAGTGCGATCCGTTGTCGCTAACCCATACCGAAGGAATACCGAAACGACTGTGCCACCCGAGCAACGCCTCAACTGTTACCTCACTTGTTGGTGTATCACATGGCACAAGTTCGCAGTAGTGCGTGAAGTTGTCCTTTAAAACAAGCAGGTACTTGCAATTACCGAAGCCCTCGCCGAGGTATAGATAGTCGAAGTGTATTGCGCCGTTTCGAATGTCAGCACGATAAAGTTCACCCCAAGGTCTTGGCACTATCCTGCCTCCCTTGATATGCTGACAGAGTAGGCAGGAGCGCAGGAAACGACGCACTAGTTGCGTTAGATTAGCGACCGAAAAATTCTCCGTAGCTGGTTCAGTACGACGGCCTCGCCGCGGTGACCCTGGGCGCCGCAGTGAGCAATGATCATGACACGCAGGAGTAGTGATTTAGCAGTAAAGGGTATCCAAATCATTCCTTGGACTCGATGCACTCCGTGTTCGACGGTCTCCGACTCTGCCGGCAGCAAAGCTGCATGCGCTTTCTGCGTCGCCGCAATTTCCTTCAAAGTTGGCCACGTGAAGCCTTCATCGTCAAGAGGGCGCAGTACCGGCCGCTGCGAAGCTTTGGCTGCAGAGCGGCGTCAGTCGTTTGAAATGCGCTGATGGAGATGCCGACAACGGTGGAGATCCAGCGCCGCCCCAGCGGCTAATCATATCCGCCCACAAATTGTGTACACCCTCGATGTGGACGATAGTGTAGTTGTACTCCATCAATTTTACCGCCCAACGCAATAATTTACCGCGCACATGCTTTTTAATTTCGCCACCAGGCGAGAAAACATGGACCAGGTTCCTATGGTCGCAAAAGACTTTGAAGCCATCGGTCTTAGCAGTAAGTAATCCAGATCTTCGCAGGACAGCACTATTGGATACGCCTCTTTTTCAATTACGCTCCAATGAAGCTGAGCGCCAGTGAAAGTGCCGCCCTTGCAAATGAGCAATTCGTGCTTCTGATCAGTGATGGCTACGCCTTGTTCCCATTCCACAACTTGTGTCAAGATGGAGGCCCATCCCGTGTCGCTGGCGTCTGCAAACAAGCAGAATGTCGCTCTATCCTGTGGGTGAACCATCATTGCTGAGCGGCGAAGGAGGGTTTTACTTGGTCAAAACTTGCCAACCCTTCCGTCGACATGGTAATGCTGATACCCGAGGCGACTCTCTTTGTTTTGCGTTTGCCAGTCAACGCTCGGTCTAGTAGCAGTTGAAGAGGGCGGATGATGCGCGCGTAGTCGACGAGACTATCACGCATCCAGTTGCTGGCGCAAATAAATTGCTGCAGTTGACCGGCGGTGGCTGGCGGAGGCATCGCTGAAAGAGCATCGATCCGTTTAGGGTCATGACGGACACCTGTTGCATCTATGACTTTGCCACACCACGTCACAGATTGTTGGTAGAGCGAGGACTTCTTGAGACTCAGCTTCAATCCGAACTTGTTGACCAGGTCAAACAGTCTTTCAAGTATTGTAAGGTAATCAGGAATAGTATCCGCAAACGACAGTAAATCATCAATCCAGATGAGCAAGTGCTCGTTCAGTAATTCTGCAAAGCAATTCTCCATCGAAACTTGAAAATGCAACGCTGAGTCGCAGCTGCCTTGCATCACACGAGTTGGTGTAAATACACCTTCATCTGTCATGTAGGAGAGTAGTTCTCTGCTGTCCGGATGCACTCCAAGCTGCCAGAAGCTGCGAATAAAGTCGAAGAGACCGTAGTGCTTTTTACCGCGAAGTCGCTCTAGTTTAGTCTTCAAGTTCGGCATCACACCTGCAATTGGTTCTGTCATCGAGTTCAGCGGTTTGTAGTCTACTGCTTGCCGGAACTCGTCGACCTTTGGCTTTCGCACAGGCAACGCTGCACACGCCCAGCGGCTACTTGGGTTTTTATAAACCCACCCAAGTTCAACAAGAGACTGGTTGAATTCACGTAAGAACTTGGTCTGCAGCGGCGCATACTGCCGAGCTTTGCATCTGAAAGGACGTGCATCCGGCTTGAGGCGTAGTTTGTATGGGGGAACCTTTGCGGGCGGATCGTCACATAGTACTACCCGCCAAATGTCGTGCTTCGTAGTGATTCGGCGTAGCTCGGCCAATGCGTCTATTGGAAACCCGTTTTCCAAAGCCGCAGACAATAATCTCTCGATACCATCACGAATATCATTGTCATTTGCATGGCCAGGACGGAGCTCGTCGTCGTTGTCGAATGGGTCAACATCTTCCAATTGGCTACCAGCTAATTGTTCTAGTTGACGCTCCACGTCAATCCCCAAGGACAACAACACGTCTTTTCCCACGATAAATTCATCCTCTTGTTGCTCGATGATGAGGCAGGACACGGGGTCCGCAGGCTCAACAGGACCCGCAGCAGTGTGAAGGCGGATTCTCACTTCAACTGATTCACGAGCTTCGACGTCGTGTCCACCGACAGCCTTGCCGACGACCGCTCTACCCAACTGGGTAGAAATCACTCCACTATCACGTTTGACAAGTTCTTCATAGTTGGTCCTACTAATCAAGCACCTGTCCGAACCTGTGTCGGCACAGTACTGTAGCCCCAGAACATCGTTTAGGAGGATTGTACTGACCCCACCTAAGCGTTCCTTAAGTCGCTTCATACGAGATTTATCTGGTCGGCGCGAATGAAACTTCTTTGGAAGCTCCTTTTTCTCGGAGGTCGAAGCTGAGGGACAAGAGGCCACATAATGTGCACTACCACACTTGAGACACCCGTCTTTTGGCGTTGCTGGCCGAGTCTTTTCCACTGCTGGATTGGCGACAACACGATCAGAATCACCGGAGCGAGAGACATTCATGTTGTGGCCGCTGCGCTGGCCTCGAGCCCGTTGCTCCTTCGTGCGCGCCTTTCCCTGTAGCTTAGGTGCTTTGTCGGGCTTGGCGAGCTGCTCATCGTAGCGAGCGCTTGCGGCGACGGAATTCTCGGTCCTGCTCAAGTGCCTTTTCTAGGATCAGGTCGTGGAGCTTTTGCTCGTCGTTGCGGGCTTCAGGAGACTGAAACCGGATTGCCGTTTTAACGTCAGCCTTCAACTCATTGGGCGACAGCGACTCAATTAGCAGTTTGCACTTTTCTTTGGGACCGTCCGCGCCTTCAAAGCACGTTACCAGTCCGTGATCATCGATCACGCGGCTGCAAGTCATGAAATACTTCAAAACTCGCTCCGCAACGTCGGTCTCCGCCATATCGAGACGGAGTTCTTTTGCGAACAGTTGGTCGACGTCCGGTAGAGTGTCGTTTTTGACACTATTGATGATGATGTCTATCTCAGTCGTAATCCGTGCATCCGTCACATCATTCTTCGCGATCTTCCACCGGTAAGTGCAAAGTGCGTCCAAGAGCTTGTCGTCGAACGTGCTCTTGATACTCTCGCACAGGCGATCATACAGCTCTTGGTCACCCTTGCTCCGGGCCTTCACGCTTTCTTCATATTCCGCTCGGGCTTTCTTCCACTTGATTAACTCAGAGTGGGACGTCGACGAAATTCGCGGTGCGACGACCGGAGCGAACAGCGGGACACTCATGGTCTTCGTTTCTTCAGCATCGCCCGAAGTTTCGCCGTTGTTGTTACGAGTCTTCATCGTGTGAACGCTGGGTTCACTAAAGTTAACTTTGTAGTGCGTCCACGGTAGACGAACGTTGACACAGTGTTTGGGAAGCTGGCACTTCCGAATGTTGTACTTGCCGAGTGTATTGCTTAGATGAAAGCAAAAGGAAAGTGTCTAAACTACCCCGGCAGCTCGCCACTGCGAGCAGCACACCATGGAGCCCATGGTGTGTCTTCGAGTTCAACTGCAACTGCAAGTTGGTACCAGCTGATAAGGACTGCAACCGCATTCCTTCATCGAAGTGTAACGAGGGCAAGGCTTTCAACCTGAACCCCGCGCTACACCTCGCTAATATTCTCACATATCGACGAGGGCAGATGGCGGCTGCCAAGCCAGCGCTAGATGCAAAAATAAATTCATATCACCTGAACCAGTATATTTAAAAAATCCTACCCCAGTATTCGCGTAGCAAGCTCTCCACAGCGCGATCCATAGAAACAACACGATTCACATCGTCACATCCCAGTGTTTGCGATGACCGCCAACAGAGCTCAGGGACAGTCGTTTGACCGTGTCGGCATCTGTCTGCAATGCTCTGTATCCTCTCACGGGAAGCTCTACGTGGCACTGTCGCGCGCAAGGTCGAGAAAGGACATCACGATCATGGTGGACGACTCTGCCATGCGGCGCAAGCAATTCCCAGTGTTTCCTGTGGAGGAAATCTGGTGATGTTTTCCGTCCAGGGGTGGTTGTTGCACAGCGCGAGCTGCGGCAACGTGGCCAGGATCTTGGTGAACTGAGATCAGTTGCGGACTCCTTCAGCGACGATTTTGGAACTGCCACTGAAGGATTGGCGTGTGCACCTCGCGAATCCCTATAGGTTCGACCCTTCGATTCCGTGTTTAATCCACCGGATGACCTTTCACCGTCAAAGACACAAAGAGTATTAGATGGATTAGTTTACCCACAATTCGTTCTCCTGCAGCCCACTTTTCTTGGGCGGTAGTTGAAGAGACAGGGTTCTTGGACTGCAAGTTCAAGAAGAACTAGCAACCACAGATAATCAATATACAGAGAGATCCTTATGCAAATATACAGTCGACACTTATGTGGTGATGTTGATTTGGGTTTTTCTATGGATAGCAATCCCCGCGCTGTGATTGGTTGGATATTAACTTAGGGGATGAGTGGTTGTGGCGACGTGTGACTAGTTGGGACAAGGCTGTGGCGGGAGTCCTACCAAGGATGGTCCCTAGGTTTCGGAAGCTTGCGTCGGGAGTATGTAAATCCCGAAACGCACAGGAGGCTCGGTCGAAGCCGCACCTCGTCCGTCAGCAAGTGTCTAAGAGTGGGCAGAAATCACATTGAGGGAACGTATCCCCTCTGTGCCTTGTGTAGCCTTGGCCCCAAAGCGCACGATGAGTGTGACGCTAAGGGCTCCCAAGACCTAGTCTCTCCCCAACAAAGCACGTGTTGCACAACACACTACGTTTCCAAGAAGTTGCTACGCTCGATGAAAGTGGATTTCCCGATACGCTAGGACTCTAGAACCGGATTCGGTATCCTGGACGCAGATTGGCGTTCCAGGATGACCAATCCCTGAACCGCGAATCTGGATGTATGAAGTTGTGGAAGTCCCTATACAAACTTCAGGTGAAGAATCAATCCCCAGTGCGAGTGATGTGGAGCGCCTGGAGTTGAAGTTGCGAGAGGTCACCCCGTTTGGGAATCTTGACCCCCATTGAGCAATGGAGATGCTCCAGGATTGCGCACCCAGTGATGACTCCATAGTCAGACCAAGTCACTGACACCGTCCATATTCAAGTCAAGATATTGTTAGAAGATCGTTCAAGATTCGTACTTAGTATTGCATAGCTAGTTTGTATGAGATTTTACCAGAGTTCGATTTCCCCCAAGTGCTCAAGTGCTCCGAGGAAGCGGAGGCCGCATTGGGCGTTAAGGGCACCTTGGCTTAGGGGCTAGCCTCGCGTGGAACTCCCCCGTGTTCAAGTCCAGTTGGGAAGGGGAGTTCTAGGGCGTGCCGCTCCTGGATTGACCCCGACCCATTCCATATCCTAGTTGGGCCGTCGGTACATCCGGGCGTCACCCATTTCATATTGACCCGACCGTCTTGTGTAGCTGGATAGCAGTGACCACCAGGGCGTTGACACTAACTGCGTTGTGAATCGACTGGCCTAGGCTTTGTAACCGAGTGCTGTATCTGTTGCTCCGCGAGGAGCTGGTGCGCGAACGTCGGGGTGTTCGAGACCTTCCAGGTGTCCCGAACCGCATACGCCCCATCGATCCTGGACGAGGACCCACCACCCGAGGGTCCAAAGAATAAGTGGTGGCTGCATATCGGTATCGAACACTATATTGACACGATGTGCCCGTAAAGTCTGGCGGATTGTGGATGGATGGTGACGCGCAACAAGTAGCGCGACAGTAACCGAGAGCGTGGAGAGAACTCTCACTGCCTGTCTAGCAGGGGACAGGTGATTGGGCGCTGTGGAGTAATGATGTGAACGGGCTCCAAGCGAAGCAAGCTAAGTCCCGGACCGAGTGCCGCCGGCCAAGGACCGTACAGATTCTGAGTTAATCTGAGAAACATGCTCCTGGCGGCCGCTTGCAGCGTTCCCCAGAATAGAGCCCCATAGATCTCAGGATGGTGGCAAGCTCCCATAATCTGGGAAATCCCAGTCAATCTGGAGATTTTCCGTGGTATCTTTGGAAACGACTGTTCAAGCACGATCCCCTGATTTGGCAACTGCCCGAGGATGCGCACTGGATTCCTGCCAGGAGTACCTTTAGTTTGCATGAGATCTTTAACCAGACAGAGTTCGTTTTACCTTCTAAGTGGCAAGCCGGAAGATTGGCCCGGCGGAAGCGGCTCCACGTCCGTCAAGTTATCCTAAGGTCAAAGAGGTGGGCGTAAGAGGCGTTCGACTGCTAGTAGCCTTATTCCATATCTACGTGCTGTCAGGCCCCGGTGGGGTAGGCAGTGCGCTATATTACGGGGAGCTTTGCTTCCTAAGAGTGACTTGCATAGTGTTCTGGGCTGAAAAGCCGATATTGTGTGGGTTGCTGTCCTCTCGGGGACTGGTGCGCGTGCTAGCCTTGGGTCTGGGCTAGGAGTTAAACAAAGAGACCCTTTAAGGCCCGAGTCCTGGGCCTTTCAAAGAACAGAGGACAAAGAGAGTTTTGTGTAGTGTATAGCTTTATTGGTTAAGTAGTCTTAGTGCCCAAGACTACAAGGTTCAAGTCAACCGGTCAAGACACCCCCTGACGCGGGCTCGGTACGCTGCCTGGAAGAAGTTATCCCCCAGGGATCACCACGCTGCTACTTCGTCTGGCCACACACGCCTCGGACAACTTTTCCTGAATTCGCAGCGCCACAATATTGTTAATTGTTATCTTGTACAAGGTTTGGCTGTGTGGTCCTGGAGTGCGACCACAAGCTACCTTCTAACTCTTCTAACCCGCTCTCTGTAGCAAGCGCGTTCGGGGAACTCCCTAACCGCAGTACTAACCTACCCGTTACCTGTATCCTGAGCAGGTGTGCTCCTGGTCGTCGAGTCCAGCGATTCGAACCCTTAGGGATTGCACACAAGGTACACGCCAACGGCTCCGGGTAGCTGAAGGCCTTCTGGAACCGCTCCCCGGCAGACCAGTTCATTCGGGTCGCGCCACTGTACACCCTCCTGGGCGCAAGTTTTTCACCGAGCTTCGCCACGCTTATTCTTATAGACCCTTGGTCGGGGAGTCTCATACCAGGTTCAATCCAACGCCCAAGACACCTGGAAAGTCTTGGGCTTGGTTCAGCGAACGCGCACCACCTTCAATCGAAGTAGCACACAGATCAGTCAATACAAATCCCAATACAGAACGTTGTAAGACGCAGTCTCAAAGCAAACTCAAGCGGCGACTGCTATCCAGCCGCTTGAGCGTAGTTTTAATATGAAATGGGTTGGCCTGCAAGACAGACGCCCAACTAGTAAACGAAATGGTCGGGGCGCCTAGACTCCCTCCCAATTGGACTTAACAAATAGGTGGGGAGCAGCAAGTCACTTTAGCACTAACACGCAAAGAGCACCGACTGGCGCTTGTGTAGTACAGGGCAAAAGAACTCTCTGATTGATATCTCTTATAGCTAGTAGATCTGCAGCTCTTCCGCAGATGTTGGGCGCAGTCATTAGGATACGAATTAGTCTTGATCTTAGTATACTTGACTTGATGACGGCCACTTATCGTGGATTCGTCGCTCTTTAAATCATCTGTGGCGTGAACATTCTGGGTACAAACCACTGGGTTCATGGTGAATGCGAATTCTCGCTAAGTGCCAGAATCCACGACCAAGAGAAAATCTCCATTGAAGAAATTTCCATCGAAGAAATGGCCGCCCAAGAAATATACTCTTAGAATGTTCATCCAAGAACTTCTTGGGTCTTGGGCGACAGCTGTGCTTCTTGGGTCACTTGGGCAGCTTGGGATTTACAGGTCCTTGCCTCACACATCGTGAGGTTAGCCAAGGCGAGACGGGTTGCACACTGGAATACCTTTCACTGTGGCAATTTATACCTTGGTTCTTGGCGACCCGTTTAAGGACGAGGGGTGACCAGGACGTAACGTGCGCTCACGCTCAAGGCAATGTGCCCTTGGGCGTACATTCCAAGAGCGGAGATTCCTCCAGCGCGCATTCCTAGAGCACGCCATTTCTTGGGCGTGCCTTTCAAGAACAAATTTTCTTGGGTGCACTTCCTGGTCTTGAGGGCCCATCCTTGGTAGGACAGCACACACCCGCCTTCTCCCAAGCGACACATTTTATCACACACTTCTTACACCGACGGACAGAACGCAACAGCCACTTTCCCGTCGGGTCAACAGCTGTCCAGTGATCATAGCCTTTTATTTCAAGTAACGAATTAGTAAGAGTTTGAGCAAAATTAGAGGCAGCTGTATTTTGCGCTAAAACTCGGTTTTGAGTGCTTTGTTAAAAGCACTGGTGACAGTTTCAGCCTTGATGGATTCCCAAGCGACAATTGCACGCTTTATTGTAGCTAGCCGTTTTTCCTTAGCGGTCGTAGCTGTAGAGTTCTCGAATAGCCATAGCGCCTTGAGCTTCGCCTTTAATGGCCCCATGATACCGACATCTAAGGGCTGGCACACGGATGTAGCATTTTTGGCAACGGCTGGAGAACTGCCATAAGCTCCTCCAAGACAATCGCCTCGGATTCACCTGATACATGGCATTCTCAGTTATCCACGAGCAGCAAAGCAAAACGTGTAATATGCAGCTTGACTAAGGAGCGTAGGTAAAACTTCCACACCCGTGTGTCCATCCAGGCTTTAGTCTGCACAGTATAAACATGCCCTTAAAAATAAAATTAGCAAGCTGGTTTAAAAAAAAAAAACTGCGACTCACCTGGAGGGTATGTCGGTAGTTCTTCCTTTTCTATCGTTCCATTTTGCTTTCCACGCAATATGAAAAGCAGTGGCAGTTTTATCCCGTCAGCACGAATCGTACAAACCGTGGTCAGGCGAGCAGAATGTTTCTGCTGAGCAGTAATAGCCGATGACTGTCCCTTCTCGGCCAAAATCTTGCCTGGCGGTGCATCAAAGTAGATGCCAGTCTCATCACAGTTAAAGACTTCGCTAGCGGCGTAGCTGCTGTAATTAGCCTTGAAAAGCTTAGCAAATTCCTCATGCACTTCTAGTAAGTTCTCCTGTTTTTCCTATAAAAATGCCAAATAAATTCATTTAGTTACAATTTAGTATCATACCATTTTCAATAGTTTTTACCTTCAAGCCATGCGGCGTGAGCTGCGTGAACCCGTGCCGATATACAAAACGTTGCAGCAACCTCAAAAGAGATTGATACGCCGTGAATTCATCCTTCTTTGCCTTTGCATACTCCTCCAACCAGTCAGAGTGCTCCTGACGTACGTAGGCCGCCATCATTGACGCGGTGAGTGGTAAGGATTCACGCCGTGTGTCCTTCATGTAGGTGACGAGTTCTACTATAAACGGGATGATCTCAGGACGACCAGGCGCTCTTGAGAGTGTCTTCTCACTGCCTCGAAAGGCAAAAATGTCGTCCTCGTTTTCCGCCACGAAAATAGCGTCCTCCGAGGAATTTTTTGAGCCCTGGCTGCCTGGCACTGACTGAGAACTTCGGTGGCTAGGAGTGCGTGTCGCTTCTGCTTCATGCTGTAGTGGATCCTCCGCTGTTTTGGCCGAGAGAAAACCTCGCAGAGGAGTGCCGCAATGGCGATCTCCTCTGGCTGCTGCAGCGCTCTATCGGGTGGTGGAGGCTCCGCGGGGGCTCGGACGCTGCCTCCATTTTGCCAAGTGAATGGTTCAGAATAACAACTGTGATTTAGCGTTGCGATGCAACACTTTGAGTAGTTTGATTGGTTAAAAAAGATGGTCGCACGGTCCATATCGCTTTTTGCCCGCTTTTCGTCGAGTTTTGCTGGCTGTTGCATTCTGTCCGTCGGTGTTGTCTCTTGAACGTAATATCCAACACTATATCCATAGTAAACTCCATATGAAGGTCCAAGATACTGAGACAGTGTTCTGATTCGAAAAATTCCTAACACCATTAGAAGTATCTAGAATATCCATATTATAATAACTATCCAAAACATAATTATTATGGTTTCGGTTGTTACTTGCTTGACGAGGGTTGTCATCTCCAGTTCCAACATCCTACACCACACTATCGCTCTAGGCACTGACGGTTCACGCTGTATACCCTTTCTTATGGGACCCAAAAAGCGTAGACAGGTGACCATCAACAGATCGGTTGTAAAGTTATTTTTATCAGTACATTTAGTAAAAGGGAAATAATTAAAACGGAGCTGGGGCGGGCTGGCTGCGCCGCAAAGCGGTGCAGCAAGATCGCTTGTGTTCCGTTATTCAGGGCATTATTCATTTTCGAGGAAACACTCCCGTCAGTAAAATCCGTATTCGCCACCCCTGCTCTCATCCAACATCTCATTCAGCGAAGCCATGGAGTCTGGGTTTGCAACGCAGAAGACGAAGAAAATACGCTTTGACAATACACGGTCAGTGATGCTGCATTATAGGTGCAACATAATTTACCATCGAGTCGAGATTGCACGTGAACTTGGTGTGCTCACCGACATCCATGAACAGCTGGAAAGACAACTCATGTAATGTTTCAAATGAAATGGTAGGCAAGTTACTGGGCGTCTCCGTCCTCTGCCTCCGAGTTCATTCAAACATTTCAAGTACGATGGACAAGTCTAGCATTGACAAGAGCTTGTCCAGTAGCCGAAATACGGCGGAAAGCTCCCGGGAACCGGTACCATTCCGTGGCGTGGAAGGCCAAATTCCTGGTTCACTTGAAGGCGCCGTCCGACCAGCATGTTATCGAAGAGCTTACGGCAGGGCGAGACCAGCCGGCATCGTGATTTGGAGCGCTGTCGAGCGTCAATACACCATAAACATGGCGTCCGGCGTGGTGCAACTTGTGACGGGATTGGAAGAAATTGTGGACTTGGACGAAGAATCTGAGCGACCTTTTCTACCACCTTAGCGTTGTCTGTGGACAGGTTAACCGCTGTTCGACTGATGCGCTAGGAGCCGGCATGACCCCGTCTCAGCTGATGCTAGTCGAGATCCTGGCCGTGCTCTAGTCCACCTCTGCGCGGCTATTATCTTCAAGCCCGAAGAATTTGTCGTGGAGAAGGTTGGAGTCAAGTTGTGTGCTATCAACAAGAGCACGGCAGCGGTAATGAGTTAAGGAACGGGTGTTCCAGTGAACTACGTGCAGGCGCGATCGCCTGCTGCGCTGCACGCACCACGCGCATCAGCGCTTGGTAAGTGGTAAACTTCGTCTGCTTTTGGCTGTGATGACCATCACAAAACTTAGGACACATGAAGTGTCACAATTATGCAGGAGTGACCAATGATCTCCAGGGAATCTTTAAGGCGGCCTGCATTAAGAGGAAGATGGATCATGACGCTCACGACTATCGTCGGAGCATCTGGAGCTACTCAAGCACGAAGATGCTGCAAGTGCAGGCTCAACCAATGCCCAAGATGGCTAGACAAGGCCAGGGTAACACCAAAGAGAGGCACGAGATCCCCTGGCTGAATGTCTGCCGCAAGAAGTTCCTTGCAAAACGGTCCACGCTGAGCAGCCTCTGAGCCCAGCTGTTTCAATCTCGCCACCGCCTTCCAGCTTTGACGATTAGCTGTCGCCCGGATCCGCCCTTCCGGATTTTGAGCCAACGGACACTGACAGTCCGATGTGATCCTTCAACGCGGCGGCCAGAGACGTGTCGGCCAATGTCGGGGCTGTCGAGATAGGACAGCCTCTCGCGGACGATGATCAAGCGATCGCTGGGCACGCTGACAAATTTGATAAGGCAACCACGGAGCTGGAGGACACGGTAAGATCTTTATGCCCAACTTTATTGAGTCAGACCGATTGATTGACATTTGATTCGTGGGTTCTGGACTCAAGATGCATCTTTGGGCTGGCAAATGAAGCAAGCAAGCTAATAGAGAGCAAACCCGATAATGGATATGTATTTACACGTACAGGAGGGTCTAAATAAAATAAGGCACATATTGGTACTGTGAAACTATATTTGAGTAGACCAAAGGACACAAAGCCATTTCTTTACGCAAAAACGAATATACTAAGCTAACCGGTTAAAAAGGAGTGGACATAGAATTGTAGAGTCCCCATCGGGTGAACTAAAATTTGTACTCTACAACCGAGAGTTAGTAAGCCCTGAGAATAATCGATGACAGCACGTCGTGGCGCTGGGCGTACGTCCTTCGGAACAAGAAGGAGGTAAATGAGAAAGTAAAAGAGCTCCTTCTTCACCTAGAGCGCGAAGGAAGGTTTACAATTTGTTGGATGTGGTCTGACGGAGGAACGGAATTTGTAAACTTGGTCGTCGAAAAAGCAGGGATTGTCAGATTTTTTGTACTGTTCCATTTTAGCCTGACTGCATGCATTTCATACGTTTTAACATGTTTTACAACATGTTAAGAAATATGGCTATCTTGTCTTGTCCAACATCTGCGATAGGGAGGAGATAATATAAAAATTATAGTCCATTTTTTAATATTGGATTTTTAAAGTCATTACTTTATTTTAAAAATAAAACAATAATTTAAATTATAGATTGCCTATCAGGATTGATGGTGACACAGCCCGTACGTAGAATTTGATGGTATTAAGAGCTCTCATCTTTCAAAGCTGATCAGGGTTTTTGTGACGGCAAGCACAAGAGTGAGAAATATATTATCCGATGACAACAACAGTTGCTGATGTGTAACCGTCTGACTCTAAAACTTTGAGGACGCAAATCAACAAAACAAGTCTTCAGACCGCATGTCCCATTACGATTATTGTCAACTATCAGCACCAGAACCTACAACCATGTACATGTATAACGCTCGTTTTCGGCATAAGTTTAGTTATGCAACGGGCTAATAAGCCGTTACCGACGTACACTCGCGCGTTGGTTAGTTGGTAGGAAATCGAACTCTATTTGAATATCGAGACGGCTTCGACACGCAAGTCCGTCATGACAAGTAACTCTAGCGAGTTGTTGATTAGCCACCGTGCTTGATAGGGTGGCATTGTGTGACAGGGAACATGTCACTAGTTATACCAACCGTAAAACCTTCAACAATATGACAGTAAAATATAGAAAATGTAAAATGGGGAAACAGAAACAATAAAAACAGTCTACCTCTAACCCAGGTCCGGGCATTGAGCCGTTGTCGAGTCGCTTCCCGATGATGAGAATAGGAAGTCAGCAAGTTTCGCGTGGTAACGGTGATGGCAAGCACGAGCACTTTGTACCGGCAGTGGCCTCACAGGTATCCAGTATGCTGGTGGTAGCCTTAAGGACACTTGCAGCGTCCTCGTGGACACTCGTGGCGACTCCACGTACACTCGGCGCGGCGGTGGCGAGTTCCCATTCCCGAATAGGGAATGCCGCCAGCATGTCCACAGATAGAAGCTTCTGGAGTGCTTCGCAATAGCCTCTATGTCGGTCCCGGTATTTGGGCGACGACGTCCCGGCACAGATCATCTGTAACGCTGCCGGTGATCATGACGCCGAGCGCATTGGCCTTCTTGGACTGAGTCATTAGAATACCATTGTCATACATATGATAATACCAAGGTTCTGATTCCCATTCTTTCATTTGGGTATTTCGATTTATAGTTGCAATAATGCTTTTATGCATCAGATCATTTGTATTGCAGTGACGAATACTAATATTGTTCTCTAGCGTCCAGATGCCTGAAATCCAAACGTTTTGTGGATTCTTCGTTATACTGCTTGCAGCGGTGTTATCACACGATCATTGAACTGGCGTCTTCAGCGTGTGTCCTAATTTGTTTTAGCGGCATTCGGGTAGCTAAACAGTAAGTCTTCCACGTCGCGCTTAAACTCTACCAGCATCACATCGCCAAGACTCCGTGGATCGAGGAGATTGGGAAAGCCATAAGCCACTCCCTAGATCAGTGAAAGGGGGCTTTTGCTCGATCAGAAAGGTATAACAAATCGGCTTTACTGAAGCTGAGAACGGTTCAAAACTTAGTTGGAAGCGGATAAAAAGCCTGGAAAATTCGGAATCGGAACCAAATCGCTTTGAAACAACGTGATGTACTAATCAATCGGCTGCAGGAGTGCAATGTCCTCGTTCAGCTTCGTTGGAAAATATTATCACTGACTGACGCTTTGACTTCAGCTCGTTTTGTTCGTTGTGCAGCAGTACTGATGACATATTCTCGATCAGCGACTTTGGCAGTAATTATTAAATACGATTCCTTAATAGTCTCGAATCAGCGTTGGTAAAATCCCCATTTGGTGCTTGCTGGACATGCGAGGTGCCTTTTGTTCTCAGCATCTTGAGCCGCCTCGAGTTTTGCCTTGACGACATGATCATACGAGAGAAAAAAATCAACCATTTTTTTCACTCTACAGCAAAGTGAAGAAGAGCCTCAAACGGGTAACCTTCAGGGTACTGTGTTGTCGAGTCATTCTCTTTGCAGACTGTCGCCCCAATCGACTGTATTACCCAACCCAAATCAGACGCAATCCACTCCGCATTTTCCCCTATCCACCAGTTGCCACCGAGCTGATGAAAGCTGCCTCATCTGGGGCCACAGCCATGTAATTCCTAATATGCTCGTTCGATATGTCTGATCAGCCATCCAACGTCGAGCAAACATGATTGAATGATGTCTGTAGAAACGACTTTACACTTGCTCAACGCCATCAAAGCATTGGGTGAATAGTGGCTTCAGCAGCCCCAACAAACTAAACGTATGTAGCAAAAATACCGTCGCACTTCAGCGTTTTGTTACTCCTGTAACAGACAACGCCTAAAGTAAATGTCCATGCAAATCAACATGGTCGACCTTGACAGCACCGCGAGCCTTCGCTCAAAGATCGATCTTGGCGCCGAGGCTTAGAGACATGGGCGCTCGCACGTCGTCATGTGGTAGAAAACGAAGAACTAGGGTTGTTCCTGCTTCTTGAGCTCGAGCGATTGACAGACACGCCTTTTTCGTATAGAGATCGTATTCTGATGCCATAGTTTCGGCTGAATGTCCTCGCCATGACGGACTCCAAAGCCGAGGACCAGCTTCGCTTTACCACGAGTGAGTTGCAGATTGTTGTGCGGTACATGAAACCCCCAGACCCTATCATCACGAAGGAGGGTGTTCGCTCGACAACTCTGGATGCGCTGGCTGTCTGCATGAGACGAAACGATGTTTCTTCATCGATGGATCTATATGGCAGCAATGTTAGAGCGAGCCCCGTCGGCGCTCTGTAACGATTTCTACTTTGTCTTGGAGCATATCCAGGAGAACTTCTCGGATATGCTGTACTTTCATGAGGATCGGATCGTCCGCAACTTGGGAGGAAAAATCGAAAGCAGCCCAACATTGAACTGCAGTGCCCTCGTATGGGTCTTCTGCACCCTCGATGTGGACTGGCCTACTTTACCATGACCACGGCTAATGCACCCATGATTTGATGGTTGTTTTAGGTAACATTAATGAGCAGCGCTGATTGGTTCGCTAGCACCTACATGTGTTAAGCATTGCATGGATAAAGTATTCATGGATGCGCAGTTTGTCGATCTACTGCCAATGCTGCGGGTTCAGTGGTTTTGGTTTCGCACTCTGCAACATTATTATCTTACTATGCCTCCAAAATAGCTATAGGTGCACTGCTTCACTAACACAACCGAAAAAGACACCAGCTACACCGCCAGCGGCGGGATCTCTGGGATGGAAACGGTATACGGAGACCGACCTCCATGGCTACTTGAACTCATCGAACAGATTGGCCCAAAGAGTATTGTAGCTGGGGACTATATCATGTATTACGGTCCAAACACGGTTACGGAGCCGCAGTGGCTCAGGACTGCACGCGTGTTGCGTGTAGAACCTGGCGTCAAATACCTGCTGCACCTCGACAGCCACGACAAAATCGATTGTATCATAAATAGGTAAGTGGTATTGTGATGGCACTGGAATTGTGAACACCGCTAGCCAGAGCAGGGCTGCTTTCAGCTGACAGTACGATGACAGGTACTTAAACTCGTTGGTTGGCAAGCTGCCGCGTGACGCAACTGTGTTCAACGCGCAACTCTATTTCTTGTCCCTTCATCGTGTGCGGCTAGCCCACCTGGAAAAGCTAAACGGATTAGTCGCAACGCCAAATTCACAGCTACCCTGGCACGCTCCTTTCTTGTTATGAAATGACTGGCTTCTGAACGACAAAAGTTTCTTATGGTTGTGTACAGATCGCAGCTATTCGTGTCAAATACGCGTTCAATTGCAAAATATTTGTCCACAACGGCTGGAAATGTTCTCATGTGATAGCAGCCATGGTGCTGCAGGGTGATCTCAAGATTTCAGGAATGCTTGCGGCTGTGTTCGTCCACAAAGCAGCGGGGGACAGCGTAAACGGAATTGTCCCCTCGTTGCCAGCAAAAGCAGACTCGCATCAGTTTTCAGTGGATGTCTTGACGCAATATTTTCTCCTTCACCCTCTTTATCGGGTGAATTGGACTGTCATGAAAGAAGTCCCATTACAATGACGACATCAATGGACTGACGCACTACTGGCAGGGCAAGTTGACCTTGTGGAGAGAAGTTCAGGGCCGTTACTACTGGTTGCTCAGGTTTTCTGACTTGCGTCGTCTTCAGGTCGACTGCAATACGCTGTCAGAGGTGCTTCACGACGCGTATATCCACGGAGCGGATTTCACAGGGCCCATTTTCTTCGAGCCTGGACCTTAACCGGTCACAAAGCTAGCGCCTAAGCTATTGATAAAGCATACTTCCTATCACCTTGGTGTCATTATTGCAGTTCTTCGCGCGATCTTCGCAAGTACAGAATCACGAATCCTTGTTGAGAATCATTTTTGCACGGCACCCCTCGATTAGCATACGTTTTCTAACGTTACTCGGTTAGAATCCATGTGTACTCGAAATTAACACCCGCCCCGCCATAGTACCAGCGTATATGGCAGTGAAGTCATCCAGTTGTGCGTCGTTGATAAATTGCTCTGCCGTTGGCACATTCGTCGGAATGTCGCTGCTCAGGCCAAAACGAGACGGAAATACTAGTTAGATGCCGATCGCTTCATTGCTAGTTTCGATGGTGCTGTATCGGCGACGACTGAGGATGAATTTAACACTCGTTGTGCTGGTCTCCGGATATCAAGCGCAGAATTGGCAGATTACTTAGATTTTACCTGGTGGCCGCACGAAAAGAAAATAGATGCCTTCTGGACGAATTGCTACACTCATTTCGGCTGCATCTACGGTGGAACGCACTCATGACAAAATGAAAAGCTGATTATATAATTCCCAGGGCGATTTGTTCTGAGTTTTTCAAAACTTGCTGCCTTATTGGATGAAGCATGTGCCTCGAAGGACATCTGCAGTATTCCAACGATATTCCACGGCAAGTCAAGGTACTCTTGTGTGGTGAAGACCATCAGTGTGTGGGCAATCACACAGGCAAATAAGCTGTGGCAGAAGGTTTACAAATTGCGTGTCCGGCTTAGAAAGGAGCGTTTATGACGGGCCTCCATGATCTAATAGAGATAATAGCAGCAGAAATTGATGTTAATTTTACCGTACCGCTGAGCTCGCTGACGAATTATCGGAGCTCCGGGAATGTTGGTTGAGTTCACCATGAATTTTACGGCGTTGAAAGAATACCAGTCAGCACCCTCGTGTTGGGAGCTTTGACGTAGAAGTAATTATTTTTCCGTGAAGGATCTATTGGGCTTGCTCTACGTCAGTCCCGATAAGTAATCTCTCCTTCCTCTTCATCCGACGACACAAACTCAACGTTGCTGCAGATGCTGTCCCCGTTGTTCGTTTGAAGCGATGACTATGCCGAACACTCTGGGGATATTTGCTGATTTGAGAAGCGGATGGAGCGAAGAGCGGAAATGGATGTTCGTGCACGAGCGAAGCACGGCCTCACTTCGCTTTTGCCGCTGCTGCGCCGAGGTCGACTACCCACCCACCTCACCCCAAGTAGTAAAGGGTTCCGCTTTCGCGGGACTCCGTGCACACACAGAGCAATAAACCTTTCCCTCTTCCTTTCGTGCTGAACGAATGTGTGCAGGAAGCTGTCAATGAAAGGATCGCAAAGGGAAATTACACTCCGTTGCGGTCTTAATTTAAGCGCCGGAGCAGATAATGTTTTTCAGGGGTCGTTGATGTAATGACTGGCTGTTAATAAAGTGGCAGCATCACTCACCAAATCGCCAAAGCACGATTGGTACTCGATTTTCACACTTTCTTTGTTTCCTCGATTAGTTGGCGTTGTTTACTCGGTAATAAGCTACACCCGTACTATGGAATCCATTTTTAGCTACCGCCGGGAACGCTACAGACTCGTACGGTGTTGAAGCCTCCGTAGACACTGCTACCAGCAGAAGACCACAACACAACAATGATCCGAGCAACCTGGAGAACAATACGGACTCATCAACGCGGCGATACCAAAGCTGTTAAAGTCATCTTACACCTTATGACGCGCTGTGCCATATAGCAGTGCTTTCTGTGTTCATGGTGCTCCCATGAGAGTGCTCCTTAGCAACTCCCGAAACATTGATCTGAGGAAATCGTTGTTAAAAAATACAAATCTATTTTTCCAGTATTCTATAAAACAATTCAAATTCGCATTTGAAATTTCACTATTCGGCGCAATAATGGACGTCACGCCGCCTGCCATTGCGCGCTCTCGGCGTCCCCCGCGAGGCTCTCTCTCCGCCTCGGACGACGACGAGGTCCTCGACGCCATGCTGGTGGAGCTGGGCCTGCCAAACAGCGGCGAAAAGCGGCGCAATAGCGACAGAAACGAGATCATAGAGCTCATCACGCCGCCGCAGCAGAAGAAACCCAGGAGTAATGGTCGGGCGGATGAAGTGGTTGACCTCACGACACCACCACCGTCGCCGCATACAGAGGACGGGGCCGCTCTAGACGACAACAGCAGCTCATCGCAGGAGGACACTGTAGATTTCTCCTACTCGCCGAACACATCCCCGCGCTATATGATGATACACGAACCACAAGAACAACAAGAAGAGCAAGAGCAGATCAGGCTGTGGCGTCTCCAGTTGTTAGGACACAAAAGCCACCAGAGAGAGGACTGCAGCAAAGATCAGGACCCAGGCAGGCTAGGAGACTCTCTAGAAGACTGCGAGACCTCCACGCAGAGGCGAGCAGAGATGTTGAAAGTGCTGCAGCGTCGACATCTATTAGACAATCAGGGCGTGGCAGAGGTGGGCCAAAGGCAAAGGCAGCAACTTCACGAAGCCGCTCGAAAGCTGGACAAACGATCCCCAGTTCCGTTGCCATGGCTGTGGTGCAGATGGAGAGGTCGCTTGACGCATCTAGTGCGGGGAGAGCATTCGAACTGCACTAAAGGAGCATATTTACAACGGCAAACCCGTGCCGTACCGAGTGGAGGCTGCGTTAGATTGCCGCCACGCTGGCGTGATTCGATGGGAGCGTCGCCAGGGAGAGACAGCGGCGGGAACTCACGTGTCGTGCGCCATTTACTACCAGGCCGAGGATTTTCTACAGATGCTAAAGAGGAAGAGCTATACAGAACTGGTGAACGTGGTGCGTTACCTACAGACACTGGTGCCTACGCAACGACTTGTAGGCAAGAACAAGCAGCAAGACGAAGCGGAAGAACCGAGCAAGTTCTTTGTTATTGTTGAAGGCATGGATCGCGCGCTCATTGAGCTGAAGAAGCAGCAGAAAAAGCAGAAGACGGGGACAGCCATCGATTCGCCTGCCATTTCATTCGCAGACTTACACGAGTTGTCTTTCCAGTTGTTTATGGATGTCGGGGCGCACACCAAGTTCACGTGTGACCTGGACGCGACGGCAAACTATGTTGCATTACTGACTCGTGAGCTGGTGGTGGCGTCCTATCGAGCAACTGCTTTAGAAGAGTTCTTGGAGTCTGTTCCTCGGTATAATTCATTTCGAGTAACCCGTGCGGGAGGTACAGCCAGTGACTGTGCGAATGCGTGGCTGCGCATGTTGCAGGTGGTTCCGGGAGTGAGCGAGGACAAAGCGCAGAGCCTATTGGATCACTTCCCAACGTTCGACAGCCTCATGCGCGCGTACCGCGACCCGGATATGTCGCGTGAAGAAAAAGAGGACCTCGTGAGTGACAAACTGCACGATGGTCGCATTGAACGCGCTTTGTCGAAGCGTATTTTCTCCGTCTTCTGCGAAACAAACCCAGACGCCGTGATTTCGTAGCAAGCAATGTCAGTGCATTATGTCCAAAGGCGCAAAATTAAGTGCAGCGCGAACTACCCAAGGAGTTGAGCTTACTGCTGCTCAAAAACACCAAGGTAAACAGTCAAGTGATCGCCCTTACGGGGATACCGGCTCTTCGCTCGTCTTTAAAACTTGCTCATTCGTGGACGCTTAAAACTCCAGCACCAGCAGCCAGTCGAAGTCGACACCACCGCTCGAAGGAGGAGTGAAGTCAACGCGGGTGCTGTTACCACTCTCAGGGACATTCACTGTCGCGTCCGCAGAATACTGGCCATCACGCGGGTTGAGCCAGCGAGCAATTCCTGAGCGAGCGCCGGAGCCGTTGTCCAGCTGCAGGCTGAAGCTGTCGCCGTAGCCGGTGTAGACGTAGTAGCAGTCGCGGCTCTGTGAAGCGAGCACGGAAATGTAGCGCATTCCTTCGTAAGTGTTGACGGACTTACCAGTGTGACCACTGGGGCTAGCGAGGAGCTCGCGAGCAGGCTCAAGCTTCTCCAGGATGGCGTTGGACAAGTGTTGCAGAGGCTTCGTGACGTACTGGATTTGGTACGCTCCTTCGAGATGGAGGTCCCTGCGCCAGGAGCTCGTTGCGTTCTGGTTGATCTGCGGCTCGTAGTAGTTGGCGTCGCTGACTAGGTCAGAGCGTGGCTCGTACATTTGCCAGACACTGTTGCAACCATAAGTGAATCCGGAGGCACCGCCATAAACGCCGTGGTAGAGTCCAGTTCGGACGTGGGAGGCGTTCCAAATGGGCTTGGCCAGCTCGAAGCCGTCGTGCGCACCTTCGTAGTGGTTTTCCAGGTCAAGTACTGGGCCGGTGAAGTCATCGCGCATGCCTGCAATCAGCTCGTAGTTCTTCGTGGCATCCCAGCCGATGGCAACCGAGAATTTGGACGTCGGATCAGGCGTGCCGTGCCCTGACTGCACCGCATCAATGGACACGCGATCTTCCTCGTTAGGTAGCATGTTGTGGCCGTAGGCAAGTGGCGTTATCTCGGGTTTCACGATCCAGCCGGCAGCAGGGTGATAGATCACCACGGATTCATATCCGCGGGCACTCTCGGCCTCCTTGAGGCCACGCCGCATGCTCGCCCAAACGGCCGATGTGTCCTCAATAGGAGCCAGCAAAGACGCTAAGTCCTGGTCCGGATCCTCCGCGTACGCAGCCTGCACCTCCGACATGTTCCACGACCACAGCGCGTTCGAGTCGCCGCCGAGGATCTTGGGCAGACCGGGGTAGCGGTCGCCAATGTACTTGCCCCAATCGTACGCGTTCGACTCATTGAAGATAGGGGTCGTGCTGTGCCAACCGCCGTTGACGTACATTCCCCACGTCGGCACTAGAGCGATCAAAATGCCGTAACTTGCAGCGAGGTCGACGGCCCAGTCCACGAATTCAAAGTATTCTTCGTTGGGCTTGGTTGGGTCCGAGTTGTTGAACGGCAGGTGACCGTAGAAATTGGGACGCGTCGTGCCGTCTAGCTCCGAGACGATCTCCACCTGTGCGACATTGTAGCCTTGCTCGGCTCGAGTACGCAGGTAGTAGTCGATGGAGGTCTTGTTGAGGCGGTGGGTAAGTTGCCAAGCCGTGTCGGCCTGCCAGAGGAAAGGTTCCTCCGAAGCAGTACGATACAGATATCGTCCATGGCGTGGCGCAGTGATAGCGAGGTGGTGCCAAGACGGTTCGGCTTCGACGTCGTTGGCAGCAAGACCAGTCACTGCGGCGAGACCAGCAACTACAGTGAAGACCTTCATCAGTTGAAGACACGAAGCGAAGAGTGATGCACAAGGCAGATTGAAGAATGACCACTTGGGCTGGACGAGCAGGCTACTGAGTCTCGTCTTGAGCTTGGCTGCTTGGGCCCCGAATTCTTGCACTACTTGCACTTCAACAACTAAAATGACCACGCAGCGGGATCGTCGGGTAATCAAATGTAAAGGAGTGGCGAGGTGATCACGTGGTCGCTGATTAAGCCGACTTCAACCACGCTTCCACAAGTGGCAGTACAGAGAGACCCGTCTCACTTTGAATGGTTTCTCGTGACAAGACATGCTGTCATCGTGGATTCGTGGATGCGGTCTTTGTCGTTCAAGGAATGTAGAAGTAGCTGTCATACAATATCTGTGAGCGTGCAAGTCGAGAGAAGCCTTGTCCTCTCTCAACTACTTCGTAGTAGTGGTCGGGCCTGCGGTCGGGATACTAAATCCGCACGCGGACGGCGAAACTTCTCAGACAGTCCCCACAGAGAGTCGCCCAGAGCATGGGGCAGAATAAAGTTTGTTCAGAGGCCTTCGAAAACGTGAAGGTGGTGATAAATGGAAGCACGGACGGCCATGTGGAGACGACGTCGAGGTCGGTGCATAATAAGGGGAAGATACCTCAGCCTTCAGAAGGGAAGTTTTCTCGCTTTTGTCGGAGACTGCAGCACCATGCAACCAGTCGCTACAGTTGTTTTACCTGGACCACTCGGCAAACGATCAACGAGATCACCCGGCTTTTGCTCTGACGTACGTGTTGATTTCGGTACCATTTCGAGTCGGATTCCTCTACAACCCGTCCGACAAAACAGGTTGGACATCGGATTTGAGTGCATTTACGTCGTTGGATGTGCTGGTCGATGTGGTTGGTATGGTGGAGTTCTCACATGTTTATTATTTGTGGAGGGCTGGAATTTCGTGGCAGACCGAGGCCGACAAATTCGAGCAAGAGGTCAAACGCAATCGACATGCGAGAAACGCTGAGCTGACGCCAACGCGAAATCCTGAGGGGGCACAAAAAGGAAAAGTCAAGTGGACTCTAGCGAATATTGGGCGGCCAGCGATCGTTAACGAAGCTTCTACAGATGCTTTTACTTTTCAAAACCTCACGGAGGTAGAAATTGGGAAATCCTTCTGGAAGGCATAGCACTTTTACCACTGGAAGTGGGTGCGTTAGCGTGGGGTGCATTTAATGCGCTTCATCTCGTGCGATTGAGCAAGTTGTGCCGTCTATATAAATTTCGACGCTGCTTCGCACGTGTCACCGTCATATACTCCGATCGGCCGTGGATACAAGAGCTCTCTTCCACGGGAATTAACAGTCTGGTACGAACCATCGGGTATTGTGTAGCGACTTGCCATTGGGCTGCCTGCGGATACATGATTACCGCACACACTCAATGTGGCACCTCTCTGTTGCGCTGCGACCCTGACATTGAGAGGAGCTGGGTGGTTCGAGACCAGCTATTCGGAGCCACGGTGGCGCGAAAATACAGTCGCGCTCTCTACTGGGCGGCCAGAACCATTGTGCTGCTTGGGTATGGCGATACCACGCCAGTTTCCACTGCCGAAACCGTGTATGCTATGGCTGTACAATTCGCTGGAGCCCTGCTTTGCTCGTCAATGCTCGCCAATTTCGTATTTATCTTCCACTTTCGCAATGCCGGGTACTCTGCATTTTCTAGACATGTTGACAACGCACGCGATTACATGCGCTTGAAGGGGATACCACGTGCAATCTGTCTTCAGGTAATTGCGTATTTAAATTACTCGTGGAACACTCACCGCAGTCTTGACAGTGAAGAGGCTTTGCATCTGATGCCCGAGCACCTTCAATCGAAAGTGATTTCAACCCTGAAGGCTACGTTAATCACGCAAGTGTGCTTTCTTGCAAAAGAGAGCGTGGAGTTCATTAACCTGCTTGCTTTGAAACTCGCGAGACGGGTGTATTCCCCTTCTGACCAAATTGTCGAGCCAAATACGACCCCTCAGATGTTTTTGTTATCCGAGGCGATGTTATCGTCTCGTCAGTAAACGGATTGAAGACCAGGAAATGTCAGAGTGGTGACTATTTTGCTGAGAGTTGTCTGCTGTACCCAGAGCAATACGACGAGAAAGCGGTGGCTAGAACCTTTTGTGAGCTGTACGTTCTCGACAAAGTAAACTTTGATGGAATTGTAAGCCATTGTTATCGTGGCAGTGAGATGGCCATCATAGCGCAGATGGCCGAAATACTAGACAAGCACTCAACGCAGCAGCGTAAAACGCAGAAGCTGTTAGGACAGGGTGAAAGGACCAGCGTGAGCTCGGTCAGTCATCACGAATCCGGGTACCGAGCAGGCAGAAGAAAGCGGATTAAGTGGAATCTACCTGACTCGACATTCAGAACGATTTGGGACGCGATGCGGCTGATAGGAATCATCTACGTTGCATTCGAGGTCCCTTATTACTCTGTGTTTGTATCAATGACCGAAGACGAGAACATCTTCCCGACTCCATCGCTTGTTGGGTTTCGCTACGTGTGCACACTGCTATTTGAAGTGTTTTTCGCGGTCGACATCGTGCTACGAGGACGATATCTAGCCTACCTTGATCCAGTTGTGATGTTGAACGTCGTGGACCCCACCTCATCTTTGCGGCATATCGAGAAAGTGGGTTTTACCTGGACCTCGTAGCATGGCTGCCAATTGGCCTTGTGATGGAATCCATGCCAAGTAGTGCAGCACGACAGATCTCTTGGGTACTACAATTGCCTCGTTTGCTTCGATTACGATCTCTCCCAAAGTTACTGCGAGATCTGAGCGAAGCGTACGGTATCAGCTCTCAACTCCGCTTGGTTCTGTATCTGCTACTTAATGTAGCGCTACTGCTGCACATCGTAGGTTGTGCATGGTTTGAGATGGCTTGGATACCGAAGACTGCACAGAGCAGGTCGCATGAAAGCATAGAGTTTCAAAACCTCACCACGTCGGAGTGTCTTCGGCGTGCTACAGTGGATAATAGCTGCTCTTGGGTCAAGTTCGACTGTTTTGCGCATATTGGAGCTGTTTTTCAAACAGAGGACGATACATCGTTGTACGATGGAGGATTTGCATATGTACGAGCGGTGTACTGGGCAGTATCCACTCTGACCGCTGTGGGCTATGACGACATCCTAGCCTTTTCGACTGCCGAGAGCTATTTCGCTGCAATGTGGATTTTTATTGGTGGTATCATTAATTTTGGCGTTGTTGGCGCTATGTCTCATGCAATCTCCAGCATGACGGAGGCGAGCCATTCCCATTTGGAGACTTTGAATACCCTCAGTAGGATCATGGAGCGAATGGGCATTTCAAAGAAACTGAGCGCCGAAATCTGTCGGTTTTACAACAACCACTTTATGGGGCGGAAGCTAGCCTACGAATCCCAGCTTCTGGCAAACCTCCCGGACCAGCTCTGCTACCAGATTTCTTCTTTACTGCACTCCAATGCCGTTAAAAGGGTCGATCTCTTTGATTCAGCCACCGTTGAGTTTCTCCAGGATGTAACAGGTAAATTTCGCCACCGAACTTACGATAATGGCGAAACGATTTGTATGGAAGGCGACGTGTGTCGTGAATTTATCGTACTTCTTCAAGATAGTAAAATCGACGTCTTCTTCCGTTCGCGCGCAGTGCCAGTGCGCGCTCTTCACGAAGGGATTGCTACGGCGTGTATGAATTTCTGCTTAAGCGTGCACACCCCGCGACATTGATTGCAGCATCATCCGTCCACGCTTCCGTAATGACTACCGAACAATTTGATGGGATTCAAAGGAAATTCGACGGAGATCTGCGGGATATGAAGATTGAAGCTCAGTCACATTGGTCCGAACAACAAATTTTGTTGCGGCACATTGCTACCAACCTGGAAAGGGTGAAATTGAAACCTCACGTAATGGCAACTCCTACTTTGTTTTACCACAAAGAAATCAATGCAGCTAGCGGCAGCAACCGAGCGATTCGGCGCGAAGTAGCTTCCGCCCGCACACTATTCACATCCGCCTGGACCGCGGGTATCGCCATTTGGAACGCATACAACGCTTTTTCGTGATCTTCCGCATAGGATTTCACTCGCACCTGCGTTTCTCCACTACAATAAGTACGTTTGTGTGGCTTGCGGATTTTTGTGGGGATTTATCCTATGTGGCAGACATTTACCTTCGTCTGTACTTCTTCAGCTTCCCAGACGCCGGCATTGATAACCTCTTCCGTCGCAGATACATCGATAACATTTATCGTCGCAGTTCAGGATTTAAATGGGCTGTTATGGCATCGTTGCCACTTTATGTACCGCTCTCTAGTGACTCTCTAGCTGTCAGCCTCTGCCGGTTACCAAGACTCGTTCGATGTGTCGACTTATGGGGGTATATGGATGAGATGATTGTTCAAGTGCAGCAGCATTTCGCGTCTTGGGATGTGTTAGCGTATCTGAGACCTGTCAAGTTGGTGATTGGCGTCGTTTTTGCCGCTCATGTCGGCGGATGTATCTTTGTTCTCTGTTCAGGCAGCGAATGTGCTACAATTTCGACCTGCTGGCTGGCCGAATACGACCTACTTGACAAGTATGGGAAGGACGTTTGGATGGTATACGGTGAGATCATGTACTGGGCTGTGACGACTCTACTTCAGATCAATACTCCCGTTGACATTGTCCCTCGCAGTATCATAGCAACAGCCTGGACCGTTGTTATCTGTTTAGCATGCACCTTTGCCATGGGCTACGGAGAAATAACAGACCTCCTCTTGGGGTTTGGCAAAGAACTGAAGGAATTTAAACCCGCGTTGCTGGTTTTGAAGAGTTTGCCAAGGCGAATGAGCTACCCGAAACTCTACGCAAACGAATCCGTTTCTTCTTGCGCTTTCAGTTTGACAACACAGAGAGTGATGAATTGACACACATGACCCATCACCTATCGACAAATCTTCGACTCAAGCTTAACATGGAAATTTACGGCCACGTGATCGCTCGCCTTCCGATCAGCCATTTTTTTCATCGACTCAGATCAGCAACATATCTCAACGACTGAAGTCTGAGCTGTTTATCCCTGGCGACTCTATTCTAACCGAAGAGAGTCTCGGTAGTCGGATGTTTATTTTACGCAGAGGGACAGCAACAGCTTGCTGGGCCAGCTCGGTGACGTGTGTGGCTGTGCTTCTGGAAAATGCTCTCTTCGGAGAAATAGCTTTCTTCCTTCCAAATCAACGTCGGCTGATAACAGCTCGCGCTACCTCATCGTGTGAGGTTCTCTTCCTAACTAGACGTGACTGGGAAGAGCTATGGACACCTACCGGCGATCCGTCAGATGACCAGATACAAAAGCGTGCTCTTTCTTCAATCCTTGACTGGGTCAACAGCCGTATTCAACGGTATCAGCGACAGTGTCTTAATGTGGCCTGGAATGCTAGGCGCGAACTCGCGGCACGGCAAGAACTTGCAAACTCAGTGGCCAAGCCGAAACGTTCTTTAAAATCTGCATCGCGAGCGATCATGCTACAACTCACTCGTCGGAAAAGCAACAGTGCTGAGAACCAGCCAACGACATTCAATTTGCCACCTCAAATTCAAAACCCCACACCAAGGCAGCCCTCCGTTGCTCCCGACGCATTGACATTCGAGCGCAAAATGAAATATCTCCTCTCGAAGACGGATACGCACCGCAAACGCTTCGGGTCGGTTGTGGACGCCAAGCAAAAGGACAATCCGAACATCGTGCTTCATGCGCCGCCTACAGTGGAAAGTCCGCCTCGGCGAGGTGGATCGTCTACATCTCCTCGCAAAGTCCGTAGCAATTCAGCTCAAGAGGTGGCTTCGCTCGAATTCATCATCGACCTCAACCCCGTGAACAAGCAGATTTGTGAAACATTAAACGATGAACAATTACTTCGCTTGAAGCTGGAGTGCTGGCGCCGCTTTAAACGTTATACAGTTGCACAAGACGCACTCCGCGAGATGATAGCCTCATTGGTTCCAGCCAAGCAAAACCCGAAGAGAAATACCGCATTTTCTCCTGCGAAACCGCGTGGCAAAAAAAAGTCGTTGAAATGGAAATCGGAGCGAAAAGGCTCCGTTGATCTGCAGGAGATTAAGATGTTCAAACAAAAGTGAAGCTCCTGACGAACCGCTCGAAGACAAGTTCGAGCTTAGACAGAGTCAAAGATATTCCAACGGCGGCAATCCTGAAGAACAAACGGACTCCGTTTAGTCGACGGATATCGAAGATCGATTTCAAAAGACAAGCGGACCCAAGCTCAGACAGCTTGGACGGTCCCAATCTTTGCCTTCGTTCGGTCGCCAATTCTTCAAGAAGGCTCGAGATGAGCTTGCTCGAGGGAAATCAACTGGAGACGGATGGCCTGCTGGTGCCCAGATTGATTTCGAGACGCTCCAACGCCACCAGCGCCCGCAGTACGAAGGCCATCTACGGTTATATCGCGCGTATCGCACCTGGAAAGATCGTGGTATGAAGTTGCGCGATCTTTTTCCTGTCAACCAGAAGGATGAAAACAAAGTTCAGCCTGCTGTTCCTTTGCTCGGATCAAACGTCTACGCTGGAAGCATGCGGCGTCTAAATTCTGGAACAGCACCGAGAACTGGAGGGATTGCAGATGAAGGCAAGCTTCAGCGACGAAGAGGCCGGTTGCAAGGGTTTGCCATGACTGACAGCATGACGAGAGACTTCGTAGCTCGTGTGAAGCGGTTTGGCAAGATGTGGGACACAGCCCAGCTACTAGTGGCTGTCTACTATGTCATCATCACACCCTTCAAGATATGTTTTTCTGGTGATTTGACTGCGTTCGGTGATGACGTGTTGTGGGTCTGGGCAGCGATAGAAACCTTTTTGGATACTCTGTTGTTTGTTGATGTTGCCTACAAGATTCGCTACGCCTTCAGAAGCCGTAGTACTGGTATGAAAAAGACACGTTTGAGTGTGAGAGAGATTCGACAGATTTTTGTGACGAATCGTGGACTACAGGCAGATGTGATGGCGATGTTTCCTTTTGAACTATTGGTTCTCGTGCCCAATGTGCGAGCATCACTAGAGTATCACTCAGATGGAGACTCAGCCTGGTGGGCTACTCGGTGGATACTGCGGGTAAACCGAGTGCTTTTGGTTGGCGAATTGAGCCGCTTTCAGAAAGCTTACTTCAGTACGTTGTGTACGACTGCAACGTCAGCGTGAGTGCGTTGTTGTTTAATTTTTGGCGATCTTTGGCATCCTATGTTGCGGCGGCTCACTTTCTAGCTTGCATTTGGTTTGCATCGAGCGCGTATTCGTTGCATCAATACGGAGAATCCTGGCTGTCAACTTCTGGCATGCTGTTATTTATTCCTCCAACTGTATCCTCCCCACCGAGCGACGCATTTTGGGCCTTCTTTGCTGGCATCCCTCTTAGTCGCAAATATGTGCGGTCTCTCTTTTGGAGTGCAGTGCGTGACGACTCTTCTTTACGGCGATATCATCTCAGTGACTCGATTGGAATCGATTGTAGAGATCACGATATCAGTCTGGGGGATTTATGTGTTTGCAATTTTTGTCGGAGTGCAAGAGGAGCTGTTCAATGCACGCATTAGACAAGAAGCCATCTTTGAGCAGCACCTCGCAAGTTTGCAGATGTATCTAATTCAGAACGGGGTGCCCAGGACGCTGAAACTACAGGTTAAAGCTTACTATGCGCACATGTGGCATCGGACGCGCGGCGACGCTGATTTTGCTGCTATTGAAGGCGTCTCGACCGTCCTCCGGGAAGATGTCGTGTTCACAACACTGAGAGACTTTGTGGAACGAGTGGAGATTTTCCGCGGCTTGGATGAGCCATTTCTTCGCGCGCTGCTCGTGTGCTTGCAGTACGTTGTTTGTTCTGAAGGAGAAAACGTAGTAGTTGCCGGAGATGTAGATCGTAGCATGTATTTCGTCGCTCAGGGGCAAATTTTGATTGAACTTGGAGCCGCCGAGACCACACGGGAGCAAGGGGAATACTTTGGTGAGTTGTCGTTGTTGTATGGAGTCTCAAGGCTGAAGACGTGTGTGGCAGTAACAGTGTCGGAGCTCTATCGACTCGATTACGAGCCTTATGAGCGGCTACTGGCGGAATTCCCAGAGTACCGTGTCCGCAATCGAATTGCATGGACTACAACGCCGTTTGAGAGAAGATCATTGCTGAAAACCCTGAATGAGATGCGATGGCAAGGGCCGGCCGTGGCTTTACTCAACACTCACGAACAAGACCATAGTGCCGGTTTAACTCAAAAGCGACTAGGATCGAGTCGGAGCTCTCTCGTTCGTACGTTTACCTTTCTGCGATGAAGATGCTAGCTCGAGTCCACGATATAGATCCGCTGGAAGCCAAGGACGTTGTTATGAAAGCGCGCGTCGGTGGCTACAAGCACATCAAAGCTCGTCGAAGTTCATCCAAACTTCACGACTGCGGAGACCCAGATGAGCAGGCTGTTGACGACATGATCTATCGCTTTGGATACATCCCGAGAGATCCCTCCATACGAATCATACACGTGAACCACCAGGCCTCAGCCGATGGACAATGGCGAATAGATACTAGTAGTAAGACGTGAGGTTTGGAGTGCACTTTTATAGGACTACCGCTGACATGGCAACACGACAATCTGTGCCAATCCGCGATGAACCTGCGCAACTAGTGATGGCCCAGACATCAGATGCCCATCGACGCACAATCTATCGGAGGCATGTGCTGGCTGGAGTTTTAGAGCTCTTGTCCCGATCTGTTGGACTGCCGATCGATCGAGATGTTTCCCAGACTCGAGAGAGAAGAGCATTCGCCAAACTTCGCTTCGAGGGTGGGTGCCGTCGATGACAGTGATGTACGTGTAGCCATCGCCAAGCTGCGCGCTGGGAGCGACAAATGCCGATGGTGTGGCGTGGCTGGTGTTGTTGATCCAAGCACTTCGAAACGGACCATGCAGTTCTACCCACTTTCCTCGTCCTAAGTCGGACGAAAAGAGCTCTTGACCAGGAAGTTGATCACTCTCCTCTTCGTCAGATTCTTGCTGAAAATATTGAGGTGGTTGGGCATCGTCGGAGTCGTGGCGTAAGTACCAAATTCTACCCAAATATGTTGGTGTCCTTGCCACGTGCTGACCCACAGATTTTGCCAAGTGCAGATCGACCAGCACACGAGATGCCAAATGGGCAGGAACGGCGGCCTGGTCTTCTTCTTCCGACAAAGCCCATTCCAGTTTAAGGAACGAATAGCGCGTCTCAGTTCCATTGCAAACAGAGGTGAGATCCAGATCCTGCGGTCTGCCCTTGACAAGCGTGAACGCTGCATTCTCCAGATCCAAACATTCGTGGCTCTGGCTTGCAATTGAAGCTGCAAGGCCATTCGAAGACATTTTGTCAGCAGGTAAGATCCCTAGTGGCTGTCGAATCGCCTTCTTCCAGTCCGGTCTCGCCATTAAGCCTTGAATGACTGAGAAAGAAACAAAAAGGTGCCTGTCAGTGACGATAAAGCACAAAATAAGCGAGTATGGTCGAATACTTACACTCGTGGAGATAGCTATCGCCTCCAGTTGCAACGACGCACTCGAATCGATCGAGTGGCAACTCTGTGGCGATCTCGCGGAGTCGCTGAGAGTCTGCAGTGATCTCGACTGTCGTCTCGATGTTGGCGACTCGAAACATGGGTGCTACAAACTGCTCGTACTTGCAGAGACCTTCGTTCGGGTCGACCAATACTCGAAACTTCCGTAAGGAACCAGACAGGTTGTCCTCGGGATTCATGAAGGCCAAATGTTTCATGTCCTCCGGAACTTCGCGTCGAGGGTCTGCAAACCTGTTGAGTGCGTGGTGCAGCTGAGTGACTCGCTCAATCTCGTCGCCAAAGAACCGGAACGTCCATTCACGTAGATGTCGTTCAGTCGGCAAGTTGTCTTTGTGATGCAGATGGAGATGGTGGTGGTAGGTCTGGTCAGGTGGACATGCATACAGTGCAAGAATGTAGACTCTGCGAGGCACGATCGAGCGTCGACAGAGCGGCTGGGCGTCTGCTGTTTGCAAATGCGCACCTAGCACCTCTTGCCACGCCAGCTTGAGGAAAATCGGGTCGCGGGACTCCTCTCCTTCCGAGCTGCTGCTGCTCGTAGATGCCTTGTCACTATTGCCGGTAGTTGCGACCTTCTCACTGCTGCCACTTGGTGAAGTTTTCTCGCTGCTTGTAGATTGTTGGCCGTGCGGAGCGTCCACCTTCTTCCTTTTGGTTCGTCTATTGGGCACGATACGAAGCGTGCAGTGTGTTCTGGAGAAGTCGAACTGTACCAGCGGGTGCTGCGCATGCTGAGAACGTCGGTGCAGCCATGCGAATCGCTCCTCCGGAGGCTGAGTGCTCTCTAGGTGAATGTACTCGAGCAGTTCGGACAGGGAGGTTGCCATGGTGTGTGGAACGAGGTGAATTCAGGAATACCAGCGCTTCAAGTTTGCTCTGCACCAAGTAGCGTAGCCATGCAGTACAGATGGCCATAACGTCTGCGGAAACTGAAGCACGTCACACGTTTCTGCTTGGTGATCAACATAGGTCATGAAAGGACGTGTCCGTTAGCTGTCGTCTGGTTGGGATGCGGTAAGTCTGTCCTCAACAAAGCGCAGCGCGCCGTCCAGTGAATTCCTGCGGCGCTAAGATATGTGGCCGACTGTTTCGCACGGGATCCCATATTTGTTGTCCGCATTAAGGACTTGCGCTGCGATTAGAAGTTGAGCTGTTGCGATATTCGACGCCAATCTCTCGACTGCAAAATTTCCTTTTCATGTGCTCACTACCTCGCACTGTGTGCTTGGTGACATTCACTGGGTTTCGATCGGCTCACATTTCAGAAATGGCACTAGAGATGGCGAGCATATTCGGGTGCAGGCCATCCTGAACCACTCCAACTACTCGAAGGACGTTGACGGTGCCAACGACTTCATGGTGTTGAAGCTTATGAAAACAGGCTTGAACCGGCCTGTGAAGCTCGCTGCAGCCGACGACTCGGATTTTGACGCGGTAAATGGGCGGCTACAATGGGCTGGGGCTGGGACGCAGAGCAGAACGGCTCGTATTCCGACGAACTGCAGGGCCTTGATGTCCAACTGGCTAGTGACGAAGCTTGTGCCAAGCACGCGACCGTCTACTTCAGTATGGTGTGCGCCGGAGGAGTTGTGAACAAAGGTTCGTGCACCGGAGACTCGGGTGGTCCGCTCATTGTATGCGGAGCCAACTCAACCGATGATGTCGTGGTGGGGCTGGCGAGCTGGGCGGAGAACGAAACGTGCGCGAGGGCAGGCTACTATGACGTCTATTCTCGCGTGTCAAGTGCTCGTCAGTGGATTGATTCCGTGACAAAAGGCAACAACACATGCATCAATTAAACGATCGAATAAATGCTGTGGTTTTCAACGGCACGGGTATACACTTGGTGGAGGCACCTTGCTGTTTCAGAAGCGAAAGCAGTTGATTTCGACTGTGTCGGGGTACTGTTTCTTGAGGATGCCAATCACAACCGTCAGTGCTGTGACCGCCGAGACTGCGATGCCTGCTATTTCGCCGGCCCCCATTCCTGAGCCGCCACTTCCTGACGACGAAGATGTATGGACGTTGTCTGTGGCTGGAGCGATGGTGCTCTCTGTGCCTGTTGCTGATGTAGCTTTTGGCGTGTCGGTCGTCGTTGATTCTCCCTGAGAACTGCTACCTGGGTCTGTTGAAGTGACTGCAGCCAGCGGTGCTGCTGTGTTGCCTTGGTTAGTGAACCACTGGACCTCATTCTCGCACGCCTCGGTGTTAACTGCCGCTTGGTCTGCGTGGTCCGTCGACAAGAAGAGGTCGTCAGGTGAGCACGCTTTCGACGTGAAATACTGCACCGTGGCCGACCCATTGCTTTCAATCTTTGCCACAACCCAGTCGGTGTAACCAGCTTCGCACTTCCCTGACGCGAGATAAGCTCGAGCGTAGGCAAAGTTCGAGCACACGCTGTCGTGGTAGACCGCTAGAAGAATGTACACGGAGCTGCCGAAGCGTTTCCAAATTTCGTTCTGGTAGTCTTGCGTACATGTCGTCACGGCAACTCCGTCGTACAAACCGTTGGCGGATGCAGCACAACTAGAGTTCGTGCATTCGCCTTGAGTGTCTTCGTTCACTTCGATTCTGTACGGAGTGTTGCTGCAGGAAGTGTCCGCGTCGTAGTAGTGCGTCGTGACCGAGTACGTCATTGCAGCCACGTCCAGTACGTTGAGTGTTGCTAGAGTGAGCACCAAAATGAACACGCATACGAGATGATGCATTTTCTCCCTTGTTTCCGCTTGGCCAAGTCTTGAACAAGGATGTCTTTGCGAAATGAGTTGTTGTTGCATGCTTGGTCATTCTGGACTGCTCGCGTGTCCGTCGCACTATCAAGAAAAGTAGGCAATGGAAAAATAGTTGACGATTGAACACTGCTTCATGTTTTTCTTTGGAGTCCTGTACAAGGTGGTTGCATACCCACTCGAAGCAAAGTCGGTAGTCGAGGCTAGTGGTCTTGAGCGTCTTGAACGGGATCAAGCTGGTCGAACAGTAAAAAGTCAAGTGTGAGCTGTTGCTCATATCTTTACGCGATTCCGGACTTGCAGATCGGAGCAAGTGAACGTTTTTCATAGCGAACGATTTAGTTTTTATTGCGGCTATTGGTGTTGCTAGTGGTGACGGCGCATGTGTGGGTTGTTCATCCCGTGAAGGTCGTGAGGACTGGAGGTTTTCCCCACGATAGTGGAGTTTGTCCTTCAGAGGTTTATCCAACACAATCGATTTCGCAAGTGTTTTGAATCAAAACTTTTGATAAATCGCGCGCGAAATAGTTTATATTTTCCATACAAACATCAAGTAATTGCCATGGAGAGCACGTCGCCGACGTCCAAGCGGTCGCCGTCTGGCGGCGCGTCTTCGCCCTCCAGCAAGAAGCGGCGGCTGTCTGCTTCTCCTCAAGACGGAGCTGTACGTGACGGTACGCTCCGCATCGTGGCGGAGATGCTGCGAGCCGAGAACAAGACGCTGCAAGGCGAGCGGGAGGCGCTCGAGAAGGACAAGCAGACGCTGCAGAAGCGACTGGAGAAGAGCCAAGAGAGCTTGAGGACCCTCGAGGACGACGTGGCGCGCGTGTACAAGCAGAAGCAGACGGAGGTGGACGCTCAGAGACGCTCGTTCAAGCAGGAGAAGCTCCAGTTGCTGCAACAAGTGCAACTTTTAGAGTCTCAGCAGCGTCCAGGAGGACAATTGAAGGACAATTTCATGTCCAAGGAGACGACCAAAGAGATGGATAAGTTTCTCAAAAGCTGCGAGCAGTGGCAGGGCAGACTGACGACGTTAAGTGGCCACTTGCAGACCCAAGCGGCCAAATTGGAGACCCAAGAGGTGGGGAGCATAGTGAGGGACCTGGTGACGAGCGTAGAGATGCAGACGATGCACAGGGAGCTGGAGACGAAGGAGCAGCTGCTGCAGTGGGCCAAGTGGATGCAGGAGGAGACGGAGATGTGTCTCAAGGACTGGACCCGCAGTCGCCAGGAGACGGAGGTGTTTGAGGCCATGGAGAGGCAACTGACGGACGACCGCGTGGTGGAGCTGGAGACGCAGCTAGCGCAGAAGCGCACGATCGAGCGCGAGAAGGAGATGGAGCTGTCGTCCTTGAGGGCCGATCAGGACGAACTGCTGCGGTCCACCCATGCTGTGCCTAAGGAGGAGTGGGAAGCGCTCGTAAAAGAGAAAGAAGCGATGGCTGTAGAACTAGAGAAGCTGAAAGAGGAGAGGAAACAGCAGGACGAACAACTTGAGCGCGTGACGGAAGATCGAGAGAGTTTGAAGCAGCAGACGCAGAGTCTGGTGGAGGAGAGACACAAACTGCGTGAGCAACAGGAGACGCGTGAGTTCGAAGCGACCGCGCTGAGTGTAGAAACAGAGAAGGAGATGACAAAGCTGCAGGAGCAGCTGCAGACGGCAAAGAAGAGAGACGCACAGATGTTGGCGCTGCTAAAGACTGCGGAGAAAGAGACTGAGAAGCACAGACGTAGAAAGGAGGAGCTCAAGATCCTATACGCCAAGTTCAGCTCCACGATGGATGACGTAGCAGAGAAGACGATGAAAATCGAGGAGTTAGAACAGGAGATCGACGAGCTGAAGAGCAATTTGCAGACGCAAAAGCAGCAGTTCGAAGAAGCGCTAAAGGAGGTCGAGACGAAGGCTGAGGACGTTCAAGCCAAGAAAGAACAGCTCGAACTACAGCTTGCCCAACTGCATCACGACCAATCGGATCTGTTGGCGGCTAACAGTCAACTGAATGAGGTGAAGAAGCAAGTTGCTGAGCTTAGTGGCCGTGAAGCTCGCCAGAAAAAGTTGACGAGCAGTATGCAGGCAGAAATCGCTGGATTAAAGGCACAGAACGAGGCACTGCAGCGCCGTAAACTCCGTCGCGAACAGCAAAGCGTTGGGCAGGAGTCTGTCGAGGGCGATAAGCAGAACGTTCATGGCGGCGATGCCACCAAGGAGGCACTGCAGCTTTTCATTAGACGCTACCAGGCTGCTGCCGAAGAAAAGTGCAGTCTGCTGCTCCAGAAAGTAGGGGAGCTAGAGGAACACAAGACGTCGACGCAGAAGCAGGCGCGCAAGTCGTGCGATCTGTTGCGCAAATGCACGCAAACCAACTCCTGCGACGACTCGCTGCGCGCTCTCTACTGGACGTCATGGCGACCTTGGAAGCGCTACCGTGATCCAGGTTTGAAGTGGCCTACTGACCTCCACATCGCAGTGCAGACAGTGATATTTATCCTCAATCAGTGCAGCATTCCACCATGGCCGCCATTGTATTCTCGTAGGCGTGGCGAGCCCTGCCTGATGTAACAGTTTTGAAGCAAATGAAAGTATGAGTCAGTGCTTTGTCTGGGACCAGACTACATGTCGAAAGAACTACTGACGACGAAGGAAATGGCTCGTGGGGCTTCTAGTGCTGACTGTGCTGTGCTCAGAGACAAAGTGGAGCTGCCAGATGACATTGCAGAGCTCTGTGCTTTCCTTGGTGATGAAGGAGTGCAAGAAGAGGAGTTGGCCGACATCGGGGTCTCCACGCCAGTCCAAGGAGCTTTGCAACGCAAGAAGAAACACATCCAGCGTCTGAAAGGAGAGACCCGAGCCTTGAAGCACGATCTCAAACGGAGCCGTCAAGTTGGACGCGAGTTGGAGAGCGACCTCGCGCGTTTGCAGCGCCAGCGACGCAGAGAGCGCGCACACTCACCGAGTTCTTGGCGACCTCCATGTGCAAAAGCGCAAAGCTGCCAACACGCAGCAAACGTACGAACGCTTTCAGTTGGAAATGACTCGACTGAAATCCGACTGCGTAAAGAGCAGCATGTTCATGAGCGCGATGAGGTATCTGCAGTTGTAGAAAGGCTGGTAGGGTCTGTAGAGCTGTCCGTAGCCTCGGAAGTCGCTGCTCAGCGCATGCAACAAGAGTTGACGCGGTCGCGATGCAAGCGGGAAGAGTTGCAGAGGCAGCATCGCTGCTTGGGGATGAGGTACCACGACTCGAAGTTACAGTCCGTCGCTAACCAGCAGCGTTTGAAGACGCAGCTCCACGACTGTCAGCAGCAGCTTCGCCATCAAGTCACGACCGCCACGCAGCAGCAGCACGAGCTCACTTGCAAGACGCTCTGCCTGGAGCGCATGAGTCTCGCCAGTATTGCGCTGCTGAACGAGCTTGGCACTAAAATCGACCAGATCCGCCAGCTCGAAGCCGAGCGCGACCAGTGGCATTAACAAGCGCGCCAACTTCAACACGATCGGGACGAGCAGCGCCGCCAGCAGAACCTGCTGCAGGCCGAGATCCTGCAGCTGCAGAGCCACCTCCGCGTCGCGCAGTTGGGCGAGCTCCACAGTCAGCAGCAGCTTCGGACCGCCCGCTTGGCTATTCAAAGCAGCCAACCTCCAGATGCTCGACAAACTGCACGGGTCAAGGCGGATGGAGATAAATAGGAGGCTATTTATTTCGTCAAAAAGGCTGCGGACTAGGAGCTGCTCTGGTCCTGCGGCGGCGAGTACCGACAGGGTCTTGTACGGGCGTAAATCTCGTGCTCGGGGGCGACCAGAAGCCTGCGAGCGGGCAGAAGGCCTGCTGTCTCTGCAGTCTCGGGTGCGCTCTCGGACACGCTCTCCAGTCGAGTGTGTTTTGCTCCTGTTCCTGTTCCTGCTCCTGCTCCGAGCTCTCTGTGGACGAAGTGGAGGACGCAGAGCGATGACATGCTCGTCGGAAGTGTCTGTGTCTGTGTCCGACTTCTTCTGTCCCCATGCGCTCGATGCGCTTCCGCCACGACTGCAGCAGGCACGGCAGCGGCACGGCGTTCTCCTGCGAACTTGACTCGGAGACGCCGAACTTGCTGTCGAGGCAGCGCGCCCGCATGCGCGCTCGGAACTGCTGCACGCGCTGGCACATAGGACTGTTACTGTCGGACGGAGACTCGACGGGGCCAGGCATCTTGCGAAGTGTGCGAAGTGGTTCTGCTGGTCCGTGCTCGGGTTCGATAATGGAGCGGACTGGGAAGAGTTGTTGACGCGGGAATGATGGTAAACGCGAACCTGTGATAAATGATACATGGACGCGGCTATGGCTATGTATATCAAGTGTGACAGGAATCCGGAACACAACGCCGCGACTTGGCTTGACTCTATTATAGCGGGCCATGCTGGTTGACTTGACCTCGAGGACGACGACGTTGGTCCGACAGTTTGTGAACAGCAGCAAAGAGTTCTATGCCTTAAGTTACGGCTGAGAATGATCATGCTCGCGGTTTGAGTCCGTTGTGGCCATGTTGACGAAGCTCGTCGGCTGTTTCAAACTGGTGGTGGTCGTCATCAATCTCGGAGCATGATTGATGGCGCCACACTTTTTTTTCCTTTGCTGCTCGACTGCAACCAGTTGCAGGTGCTGCTGGCCAGGTCTTGCCGAGGAATGTTGGGCCGATCGAGCACTTGCTCGATGCGCTGACCGACCAAGAAATAGGAAATCAGAATTTTGGGGTAAAAAGTTGAGCGAGTTTGTCCACAGGAGCTGCCGCTGCTTCACACATTCCGAGCAGCAAGACAGCAACTATTTCGAGAGTTATTTGGCCACGGAGCACATGATGTCGCTGGCCTTCTTCAGGCTTCAACCCAGTGGACGTTGGCGTGGGTCCAACATAGCGAACCATCGGTTTGGCCACGAAGGTCATTAGGTTAAGCAAATCGTCTCCTTGACGCGGTGATTAGTGGCGCTTCCAGAGCACAGTGCCATCATCCTGTAAACGAGCACTGCGCTTTCCCCTTCATTCCCAAACTTGCTACGCGGACAGCACACACCTCGATCTCAGCTCTCAAGTAGAGCACGTAGCCAGTGGGGAAAATGGACGCACCAAGATCGACCTAGCCAACTCGACGCGACGACACATGCGACTTCATGCGGGAGACAAGCTTTGTCACTACTCGCCTCACTGCGGAGGCGAACCACCAGCCAGCCTCCACCGCCGATCTCGCTTGCTCCATCCTGCTTACGGTGTTCGTCGATGACGCCGTCAGCACATACTCTCTCCAAGTCACTCGAGTTTTAGTCAAAAACCAAGGCGATCGATTGTCACTTCGGAATTTTCAAGAAGCGCCAAGAAGCTGCGTCAAGTCATGACCGACGGCCCCTTGTCCGCTGTGCTGCAGCAGCTGCAGCTGGAGCAAGTGGTCAAGTCGCTCTTCGGCCGCAGCCACCAGCCCGTGCGGTTCCGCCTCACGCCGTCCGACCTGCTCGTCGAGAGCGCCGCGACGTCGTCGCTGAGCCTCCAGCTGCCCTGGTCCTCCGTACTGGGCGCCCACCTGCTCACCGCCGACGGCGTGCACTTGGAAGCGGACGCGACTGCCTCAGTACCAGGCGATGGCAACTTCCTATTGGGCGTCTTTGCGTGCCCCAGCAAGAGCCACAAGCCCAAGACGCTGCGCAACCGTCGACTAAGCGAGTTCTTCTTCAAGTTCAGTGGGCAGCAGATGCAGCAGGTTCTGCAATTGCAAAGAGCCATCAACTTTGTAGCAGACCCGAGGCAGCAGCAGCAAGTCCAGCAGCTGACGAGTCTGGACGAGCTGCAAGTGGTGGATACTAGAAAAAGGAAGTTCCTGGTGCTGGTGAACCCCGTGAGTGGCCAAGGCAAGGCCACGCAGATCTACGAGAACAAAGTGGCACCCATCTTAAAGTTCGCCAATGTGGAGACGGAGGTGAAGATGATGGAGAGGCAGAACCACGCCATGGAGGTGGTGCAGGAGCTGCCCCTTGGCGTCTACGACTGCGTGGTGGCAGTCGGTGGAGACGGCAGTCTCTACGAAAGTAAGTTGTGCCAGGAGGATGGTATTTCGTGCAAAGAATTAATATTTTGTTGTTGCTTGCAGTCGTTCAGGGACTGATGAAGCGGCCGGACTGGAACGCGGCGATTCGGCAGCCGATCGGCATCATCCCGGGAGGCTCCGGTAACGGTTTGGCCCACTCGATCGCTCACCAGAGCGAGGAGAAGGGCAAGCCCATCAATGCTGCGTTCATTCTCGCCAAAGGTCTTCCGCACGACTTGGACATTACTTCAGTCCGCAATGGGAAGGAGACGACGTACTCTTTCTTGTCGCTGGAGTGGGCGTCCATTGCGGACGTCGATATCGGATCTGAGAAGCTGCGTGCTCTCGGTGGAATGCGCTTCACGGTGACGTTTGTGAATCAATTGCTGTTCCAAAGACCAGAGTATCCTGGTAAGGTTTGGTATCTCGAGGAGACGGAGGAGGACGTGCCTCGCTACTTTGAGCAGCACAATGAGAAGGAAACAGAGCTGCCAAAGATGGATCTGTTTGATGGAGAAGGTCAAGGCCCACTGGAGATGGCAGAACCATCTAGTGAAGGAGATAAAGCAGACGCGCAGGGTGCTAACGGTAAGTGGAAGGAGCTGGGCGGTCATTTCCGCATCGTCTGGGTGATGAACGTCTCGCACGCGGCTTCCGACGCCCACATGGCACCCGGCGCAGAGTTTGACGACGGATACAACTACATTACCTTCATGGACGGATCTCACCCGCGTAAGGACTTACTGGCCATGCTGTTGGCCATCGAGACGGGCGAGCATGTCGCCAAAAGGGCGTGCAGCAAGTGCGCACGAGGGCTTTCAAGATTATGCCCGAGCGGCCGGACGACCTCATGTGTGTGGACGGAGAAGTGGTGGAAGGCCCGTACTTGGAGGCGCAAGTGCATCGTGGACTAGCGCGGATCATGGCAGTGCCGCGCTGGGAAAGCAAGAACCAGAGCTGAGTCGCTGACGTTTGCATTCGTTCCTTGAAAACACTGTCGTAACGGCTTCGTATTGATAGTTGCCGTACGTTCTCGCATTGGGTGTTGTGGGTCTCAGCAGCTATGGGCAACGTAGGGAGCCAAGTGCCTGTGCCGGACGAGCGGATGAAGGAGATGATAGCGCAGCTCAAACGTACGTTATGGTCTCTTGCTTGGCTACAACGACTGTGCTAACTCTTGAGTGCAGTCACTCCCCAGGATATCAAAGTGCTCCACGGTCGATTTTCTCGCTGCGATAGAGAGGTAGAAGACAATCGCCCTGCACCACTAAAGGATATTCGATACTGAGCTGTTCTTTCTTGCTGAAATGTATAGTAAGACGTCGCGAAAATGACCAACATCTTTGCTCGACTGAAATTGGTCTTGTCTTGAACAATCTTTTAGCAAGAGCGGTACAATCGATCGAGGCGAGTTTTACGCCTCCATCGACGAGAAACATTCTGAGTTTGGCGATGCGATCTTCGCATTGATCGGTAAGCGCTACTGGCGATTGTTGACTGCCCAATCGTTGCCTACAATGGTTTCTTGTACATAACAGATGAAGACAATAGCGGAGTGCTCGACTTTAGCGAGTACGTCGAAGCCCTGGGCAAATTCTGTCTCCTAAGCAAAGAAGACATGCTGAAATGTATATCGCCATGATCCAACCCTCTCAAATTGAATCAAAACTAACCGCACTGTTTGCTAGTCTGCTTTAATGTTTTCGACGACGACAAGAACGGCACGATCGAAGGGGAGGAGCTGACGCATCTGATGGAGATCCTGCACGAAGAACAGACCAGCAACATGAAGACAGCTCTCAAGACCTTCGACTTTAACGGCGACGGCAAGATCGACTTTGAGGAGTTCAAACAGCTTAACGCCCAGTTCCCGAGTTTGTTATATCCTGCGTTTCGTATCCAGCAAAACATGCGCATTTTCACGCTAGGAGAAAAGTGGTGGAACCGCAAAATCGACGAGTTGGTGATGCACAGGAACGACAAACTGGCGCAGCAATCGGCGCTGGAGAATGTCGAGGACATGACCGACGAAGCGCTGAAGGCTAAGAAGGCAGAGATCGAGCGCGTGGCCATGACGAAGCGGCAAGAGCAGGCGGTTCGCATCCGCATGGGGTGCATGTACTACACGTGCTGTCCATGTCGACGTAGGCTCTACATCATCGACGACGAAATGGCTGAGGACGACGACGATGAAGACGATTCGGATGATGAACGAGCTCGACGCAAACAGGCAGCAGCAGGTTCACCGAAGAAGCGTAACGGTAAGAAGCAGAACATTGTTCCTGTCGGTCCTCGGAAACCTCTCAGTCAAGAGGAGCGACTGGAACGAGCTCGCAAGCGGCGACTGCGGGACATGCAGGACCGACCGACACGAAAAGACTAAGAGGAAGTCTGCAATGTCAACAGCACGACAAAGACACTGGCGACCTTGTTCTAGCAGGCTTTGCATTAGTCGTTGCCAGATTAAACGTGTTGCTAGCTATCAGTGCACAACTTTCATGTCAGGGCAACTGGCGTACAGTTTGGCCACGTGCAGAAACCTCCGACATTGAGGCAGATGGACGTCCATCTTCCTAATTCATGGTCGGCTTGCAGCTCTTTGCGTCCTTGCAAAGCTCCAACAACGACAACAAGCCCCAGATCGGCGCTTCGAGCGTCGATGGCTGTTGCTCTCTAAACCAAGTTATCAAAACTGTGTGTTCAAAGTGTCGGTGATCCGACGGTTCGCCTCCTGTTCGGTGGTGCTCGCACATGGCAAGATGACGACGCCACGACCGTCGTCATGTTCAAGTCGCTGCTTCGAGGCACCTGCGTTTCTGGGCAGAAGAGATGCCTCTCTACCAGGTGCTCATTCTCCAGAGCCTTCATTTCTGAATTAGCGTCGAGGGCGTACGTTTCGGCGGTTGTTGTTGTCGCCGAAAGTCCGGATGAAGGACATCGGTCCGAGCCTGCTGCTGCTTGCTGCGCTTTCGACAGTCGCTGCCGCCCAAGTGCAAGACCGACGACTCAGCAGCGAAGATGACTCGACGGTGCCGTTCAACTCGTGGGGCAACACCGTGGACACGCTGCAATACGGACTCGCCTTCATCGTGGTGCTGGTGGCGGCCCATCCGCTCGGCCTCTTCTTCCCCAAGCTCTTCAAACTGCCTCTGATCACCGGGTATCTGGTGATCGGCATCATCGCCGGGCCGTTCGTCACCAACTTGCTGCCGTCGGAGCTCATCAACATGCTCTCGACATACGTGAGCGCGTTGGCGCTGTCCTTCATCTCGTTCCAAGCTGGCCAAGAGATCTACCTGCCGGAACTGAGACCGCAGCTCAAGCAAATCTTCACCCTGCTGGCAGTGCTCTACGTGACGGCCATGGTCATCCTCACGTCCGTGCATCTCCTCGCCAACAACGCCTTCTTCTACGACGACTTCATCACTAACTGCCAACTGGGCATAGCGCTCATGTTCGGGTCCATCTCGGTGTTGGGCTCACCGGCGACTGTCATGGCCATTAAGATCGAGCTCAACAGCGTCGGACCCTTCACCAACCTGATGCTGGGGGCGACCATGACGGCCGAGTTCGTCGTGCTGGTGTCCTTCTCCATCTCGCGGATCGTGTGCTCCATCTACTGCGCCAACTTGAACGTCTCCATGGGCAACCTCTTCTTCACCTTGTCGATCGTGGTGGCCAATCTGTTGGTGGGCGCTGTCATCGGCCTCGTCATTATCTTGATCTTCCAGATCCCAGGCAGCACGGCTGAAGAGCACCTGGATCTCCACGCTGCATCGACGACAGCGTCGAACTACAGCCAAAAGGTCGACTTGGAGGCTCCACTCGACCCAGATAGGATGCCGCACCCGCACAATGCCTACGTGGAAGACACGGACGGAGACCGCCAACCGAAGAAGTCGACCTTCTGGACGACGCAAACGTCATTGAACGCCAAGGGCTTCCTGTGGTTGACGATGGGCTACTTGTTCTACATCGGAACGACGACGATTAGTGAGGCTACAGTTGCGTCCTACGGACTCTCGTGGGAGGTTAAGTTCGAGCCGCTTCTCGTGTTGATGATGGCCTCCTGTCTCGCCGGTCACTACTCTTTGATCCGCCACGACATGCACGTGATTCTGGACACCGTGGCGCCGTACATGTTCCTGCCGTTCTTCGTCATGACTGGGGCAGCACTCAAGCTGGACAAGGTAGTGGATGCCATCCCGCTCATGAGTTTGTACGTCGGTCTGCGCTTCGTGGCGATCTTCATCGCTTGCTACTTTGGTGGTCGCTTCCTGCTCAAGCTCACCCCACGGCAGTACAACAATCTGTGGCTGACCATGACGCCTCAAGCTGGCGTGGCGTTGGGTCTTGCCAACGAAGTCAAAGCGCTAAGCTCCGAACCGTGGGCTGGGAGTTCGCAGCGACCATCGTCGCCGCTGTGGTTGTCAACCAGATTATCGGACCGGTCCTCTGCGCGATCGGCCTCACTAGAGCAGGTGAAAGCATGTACGACCGCGTTGCTGAACCGCAAGCAGGAGACGACGACGGTGAGTCGGACTCAGATAGTGTCGGTGGCAGACCACTACGTCGTCGTCTCTCTAGCAGCAATCGAACCCAAGGGAACGGAGACCCGCGAGTGCTGCTGCCGTTCACCAAAGTGCGCAGTGCGGTGGTCATTGGTGAAGACGAAGTCGCATTCGAGATCGCGCTGGAGCTTTCGCTCTACGGCGCGAACGTGAATGTCCCGCTGCTAGACGAAGAGCTGGCCGACAAGTGGCATCGCATCAACGAGACGATTCTGTCGAGGACGGCCAAGGGGGAGCTCATTTCGTACAGGAACAAGTTGAAAGACCGCGAGCATGACGAGCACATGCAAGGAATGTCGTCTGCCGATGTATTGATCTTCACGGGTGACGGTAATCGAACAGTGGAGCACGTCAAGGCTATGAAGGCGCTGCTAGGAGAGACCCATCCACGTATGATCGCCGTCATCCCGGAATGCACGTTCAGCAAGGAGCTCAAAGAGCTGGGCGTGTTGATCATCCAACCCAACATTGCCCTGGCGAATATCGCCACGCGGATGGCGCTGCTGGACCAGAAATTAGCCGAGTCGCTCTCGAACGAGATCAGCACCACGAGCGACTTCGCCACCGCTTCCTACTTCATGTGTCGCGACTCGATGCACTCACTGTCGGACATGAGACTTGATGGTCGTCGTCTAGCGCTCGGCAGAAGCGTTGTGAACCACCACTCGGTCAACTACGACCGACTGGCCGAGACGTTGGCGGCCGAGAACTTGCCGATGCCGCCGCCGCCGTCACGAGTGTCCATGTTCGGCACTTCTGCGGCAGGCTTCGACCCGTTCGCAAGACGAGGCGACCAAATGTCGGCCTACGAGCACTTTGTGGTGCAGGACGAACCCGAACAGAATTCCAACGACACCGGCGTGTTCAACGGACAGTTTGTGGCTCGATCGCCGCGCATGGGGTGTTCCCGTCGCCACAGGGCGACAACCCGTACATGTTCATGCGGTCGAGGACAGGTCGGAACTCGAGCGGAGGTCGCTCTCGCTTGGGCTCTGGATCGGGCGTTCGCCAACTCACACGCACACACTCGGACGTTGTGTAGGCCTAGCGAAGAATATGATTTATTAGCCTCACAGCAGGTGTCATCTGGAAGATAAGACGTTGCCGTGCGCATGGCAATCGTCCAGCAACTGCAACATGCGCATCATTCTCTACAAGAACGGTGTATCTGTGTATTCATCCTGTACAAGAACTTTTACTGAAAGGTCGCGCGATCTTCGCCCTGGCTTCAGTCGATATTCTGCGCTCAAGAGCTCAAGTCCGCATTGCAGAGTGATTGTCATGGCCGAAGAAGCCCCCGCCCCCGTGTCCCCCAACAAGCTGGCGCAGCGCCTGTCGTCGGCGCAGCTCACGGACGCCAAGATCACGGGCTTCCCGCAGTTCACGCCCGCGCACCGCTCGCTCATGGCCAAGCACCTGTCGCCGCAGATCTACGCCCAGCTCAAGGAGGTTAAGACGTCCACGGGCTACACGCTGGAGCGCGCCATCCAGACGGGTGTAGACAACCCGCACCTGGGCGTGGGCGTCACGGCCGGCGACGAGGAGTGCTACGAGCTATTCAAGCCGCTGTTCGACCCCGTGATCGAGGGCTGGCACGGCTACAAGCCTGGGGACACGCACAAGTGCGATATGGACCCGAGCCATGTCACCCACGGCAAGCTGCCGGACGAGTTCATCATCAGCACGCGCATCCGCGCCGGCAGGAACATTCGCGGCATGCCGCTGCCCCTGCCACGTCCCGAGCGCACCGAAAGGACGTCATGAACCTGCTGCAGAGCGCGCTGGGCGACATGAGCGGAGACCTGAGCGGCAAGTTCTACAAGCTGTCGGAAATGACGCCAGAGGACGAGCAGCAGCTGATCCAGGACCACTTCTTGTTCCAGAAGCCTGGAGGCGGCACGCTGCTGGAAGCAGCCGGAGCTGCTCGAGACTGGCCCTCAGCCAGAGGCATCTTCCATAATAACGACAAGACCTTCTTGGTCTGGTGCAATGAAGAGGACCACATGCGAGTCATCTCCATGCAGGACGGAGGAGACGTCGGTGCGGTATTTGAGCGCTTCTGTCGCGCGATTAAAAGCGTCGAGGAGAGCATCAAGGCTAAAGGGAAGGAGTTCATGTACAACGAACACTTGGGCTTCATCGGTACCTGTCCGAGCAACTTGGGCACGGGCTTGAGAGCCAGCGTCATGGTCAAGCTGCCCAAGCTGACTGAAGATGTCCCTAGGTTCGAAAAGATCTGCTCCTTACTGCACTTGCAGCCCAGAGGCACCGCTGGAGAGCACTCGGCCTCTGTGGGAGGCGTGTACGACGTCAGCAACAAGCAGCGCATCGGCCACTCCGAGGCGGAGCTGGTGCAAACCATGATCAATGGCATCACGCTGCTCATTGCGATGGAGCAGAAGCTCGTGGCTGGCGAATCCATTGACGCTCTTATCCCCACGGAGTCAGCTGCTCCTGTGATCATTGATGCTGGTGCTCCTCTTGTTGCGTCGAACACTAGCACGGCAGTGCTGCCGTCCCAGGAGGACAACTACCCAGTCTTCACTCCTAAGCACCGCAGTCTCATGGCGAAGCACTTGACCAAAGAGCTGTATGAGAAGCTCAAAGACAAGCACTCGAGCAAGGGCTACACACTGGACCAAGCCATTCAGACGGGCATCGACAACCCGCACCTTGGCGTAGGCATCGTAGCTGGAGATGAAGAGTGCTTCGAAATCTTCAAAGAGATCTACGACCCCGTGATCGAGGGCTGGCACGGCTTCAAGCCAGATGACAAACATCATACCGATATGGACGTGTCGAAGCTGATCAATGCCGATAAGATCGACAACGCGTACGTGCAGTCGACGCGTGTGCGTGCTGGCCGCAACATTCGCGGCTTGAGTCTGCCGCCTGGCACGACGCGAGCCGAGCGCCTTGAGGTGGAGAACCTCGTGTCTACCGCCTTGTCTGCACTAACGGACGAGTTAAAGGGCAAGTACTACCCACTCAGTGTCATGACGAAGGAGGAGGAAGATCAGCTTCAAAAAGATCACTTCCTCTTCCAAAAGCCTGGCGGTGGCACCTTGCTAACAGGCGCTGGGGCAGCTCGTGACTGGCCCAGCGGACGTGGCATTTTCCACAACGACCAGAAGACCTTCTTGGTCTGGTGCAACGAGGAAGATCACATGCGAGTGATCTCTATGCAGAGCGATGGAAACATCGTCGAGGTGTTTACGCGTTGGGTCAAGGCCGTGGCGGCCGTGGAGGAGAGCATAAAAGCCAACGGCTACGGCTTCATGCACAACGACCACCACGGATTCATCGGAACGTGCCCGTCCAACTTGGGCACAGGCCTTCGCGCCAGTATGTTCGTCAAGCTTGAAAAGCTTGGAGCTGATCCCCATGCGCTCGAAGCCGTTTGCGAGCCCTTCGGTCTGCAGCCTCGCGGGTCCGCCGGCGAGCACTCGGCTGCGGTGGGTGGCATGTGGGACATCTCGAACAAGGCGCGCATTGGTAAGTCGGAAGTGGAGCTCGTGCAGACGATGATCGATGGCGTCGGCAAGCTCATCGAGCTCGAAAAGGAGCTCGAGGGTGGCAAGAGCTACGCCGATGTGCTGGCCTCTGTGGGCGTTACCTCGAATGCTGGCCACTGAAGCCGACTGTAGTCGCGAGAGCAGACGGGAGCTGATCGCAGAAAAGTCGTCGTTTCTCGCTCGCGGCTACAGACAACAAGCGCACTGCCATTGCAATTGGATCCTGAGCTGAGTGCTGCAAACGCCGAGGCATAGTCTTATTCTTTATCTTTTATGCCGATAATGCTCCACCTGCTGCCCATAATCGATTGAGACGCCCTTGGGACGAACTACCACCACCAATCCGTTAGCTCAAAAGCGTGAAAGCAACTCCTGGCAGCTGCAAAGCTCTCGAATCGCCTTCACCACTTGCGGGATTTGGACGAGCAGCGACCCGACCGTGCAGCCTTCAGCAGTCATGCTGGACACGACGTTGTCGCCACCTTCGTGCGTTGAGGTGATGCCATAGAAGACGAAAACGAGGGGCGTCTCCAAAGATACCTCACCACGGCCTCGCAAAGCCGCTCACGATGTTTTGGGGCATGACGACTGCTGTCTTGACAGCCTCCGGATCGTGCGGCAGTTCGCGCTTTCGCGACGTCAGAACTTCATTTCGTGCTCATACCAATCGCCCAAGAGCAACTCCCAACCAGTACAGTGCGGAGACATCCGCCGTTAACCAGTTTTCAATGCAGCTGGCAAGGCCAAAGCTCGGCACTCGACTCTTGGACGATGTCGATGCTGCCATGTCACCGCGCGTTGCAGTTGAGCCATTGGCGATCTGCCGATCGTTTTGAACGGCACTCGGCGATCCGTTTACTCTGCGGGAACATCATCTTTTACATGTTTGCACTGCCAATTGGCAAGTCTCGGGCGAGAGTTTGTCGCTGCAAGTGTTTAAGCTTCTCGCTGATAGTACATCCGGTTCTCCTGCCCATGTCCATTTCAACTGCAACGACAGCGTTTGCTGCTTTCCTCGGAGGCGTTTGTAAACGCTATCCGTGCATTAATCGACACGGTGCATGCATTGTCGAGACTGCAGAGCCTGTAGGTCTGTTCTCTGGTACATTCCGGCTCGTTGACCAGTTCAACGTCGATGCTTCAAAGCAATTTCCTGGTGCTCCTGTTGTCTGTCTCTGGGGGTGCAACAGGGCGTCTGCCGGACGGTCTGGAACTTATGAGACCTCACCTCAACGCCTGAAGAGCAGAAGCAAGTCATTCCCAACTTTACCCTGCGACTGGCAAGCGTTCTCGACGCCTTGGCGGACTAGTACATGACCCCTTGCTTAGTGGTGGATCTCTAGAGTACCACCTGTCCAGTGGTGCCGCAGTGAGTTATCGGTGATCATGTCCGGACTTCACTTGATTGTCAATCCGGTCGAGAGGGAGTCGAAGCTGTCGAGTCCGAGTGATGAGCTGTCGAAGCAACTAGTGAGACCGGCAGAACCGAGCCCAAAGAAGCCGCGAGTCTTACATCCCGATGAGAAGCGAGCCATCCGACGGGAGCAATGTCGAGCTAACCAGGCCCGCTACCGTCAGAAGCAGATGCGGATCAAGCGACAACTCCGACAGGAAATGCAGCGACTCGAGGAGGAAATGCACGGCCTCCGACTCCAGAAGCGCAGCATCCGGTTCGAGCGAAAGACCACCGACAGTCCCTGGACGATCGTCGGCGAAGTGTTCCGTCTCATCGAGGACGGCTTTCGGTCGCCGTGGCGACTGGCCAGTCTCGAGGAAATGATGAAGCACGACGAGACCCGGCAAACGTTGGAGCGACTGCAGAAGTCGTTCGCTCACGACGTGGCTTTCGGGGAACTGCGCGGCATCCATGCACTCATGGACCAATGGAGACGCTACTCGTTGTACTTCGAGGAGCCGCGGCTGGAGCTGAAGGAAGTCAAGGCGGTGGCGACGAATGTCATGAGAGCGACGGCGACGCTCAGTGTCACCGTCACAGAGTTCACAGTGCGCTGTCTGTTCCCTCACCTCGCGTACGGCGGCAATTCCTCGCTGGACGAACGACTACTGAACCAACGCCTCAACTGCAAAAGCGTGGTACAGATTTGCTTTGACAAAGGAACGGGTCGTATCGTCCGGTTTGACGTCTCTGTGGACTGGGTGAGACCGCTGTTTCGGTTGCTGGGGAGCTTTGCTGCTGTGTCGGAGGTGCTCGATCAAGCTCTTATTACTCCGAGCAGTGTGGTCGGGGACATCCCACGACATCTATCCTTTGGTAGCGACTAGGGAGTAGACCAGCAAGTTTGTGGTAGTGTTTAGAGTTGTGTAATGTAATGTGAACGGGATCTATGCAGTGAATGGAAGGTTGCAGTGGAGGTGTGCTTGCTGGAGGTAAAACGAACAATTTTTATTTACGCATGTCATGTTGAAAGCAGCAGCCCTAGAGCTGCAGCACTAGCAGCCAGTCGAAGTCGACGCCACCGCTCGAAGGAGGAGTGAAGTCTACGCGGGTGCCATCACCGCTCTCAGGAACGTTCACCGTCGAGTCTTCCGAGTACTGGCCGTCACGAGGGTTGAACCACTTGGCGATACCGGAACGAGCTCCAGATCCGTTGTCTAGCTGCAGACTGAAAGTGTCGCCGTAACCGGTGTAGACGTAGTAGCGGTCGCGGCTCTGTGAAGCGAGCACGGAAATGTAGCGCATGCCTTCGTAAGTGTTGACGGATTTACCGGTGTGGCCGCTGGGGCTGGCAAGGAGTTCGCGGGCAGGCTCAAGCTGCTCCAGGATGGCAGTCGAGAGACCCTTTAGCGGCTTAGTGACGTACTGGATCTGCCACGCTCCTTCCAGGTTGACGTCCTTGCGCCATGAACCGGTGGCGTTCTGGTTGATCTGCGGGGCGTAGTAATTGGCGTCGCTAAGTAGGTCAGCACGCGGTTCGTACATTTGCCAGACACTGTTGCAGCCGTACGTGAATCCGGAAGCACCACCGTAGACGCCGTGGTAGAGTCCCGTTCGGACGTGGGAAGCGTTCCAAATGATCTTCTCGAGGTTGAAGCCGTCGTGGGCACCTTCGTAGTGGTTTTCTAGGTCAAGTACTGGGCCCGTGAAGGCATCGCGCATGCCTGCAATCAGCTCGTAGTTCTTGGTCGCATCCCAACCTTGCGTGGGCGTGAACTTGGAGGTCGGATCGGGTGTGGCGTGGCCGGACTGCACCGCATCGATGGACACACGGTCTTCCTCGTTGGGTAGCATCAAATGGCCGTAGGCTTCCGGCGTCACCTCGGGCTTCACAATCCACCCAGCGGTGGGGTGGTAGAGCACCACCGACTCGTATCCGTGGGCGCTTTCAGCCTCCTTCAGACCGGAGCGCATACTGGCCCACACGGACGACGTGTCTTCGATGGGGGCTAGTAGTGACGGCAGATCCTGGTCCGGGTCCTCCGCGTACGCAGCCTGCACCTCCGACATGTTCCAAGACCAGAGCGCGTTCGAGTCACCGCCGAGGATCTTGGGCAGACCGGGGTAGCGGTCGCCGATGTACTTGCCCCACTCGTAGGCGTTCGACTCGTTGAAGATTGGGGTCGTGCTGTGCCAGCCACCGTTGACCCACATGCCCCATGACGGGACGAGCGCAACCAAGATGCCGTAGCTGGCAGCCAGATCGACGGTCCAGTCGACGAGCTCGAAGTAGGCTTCGTTGGGCTTGGTCGGGTCCGAGTTATTGAACGGCAGGTCGCCGTAGAAGTTCTCGCGGGTCGTGCCGTTCAGCTCCGAGATCACCACCGTCTGAACCACATTGTAGCCCTGCTCGGCACGGGTACGTAGGTAGTAGTCGATGGAGGTCTTGTTGAGACGGTGGATCAACTCCCAAGCAGTGTCGGCTTGCCAGAAGAAGGGCTCTTCCGAGGCAGTACGCGTGAGGTATACCGTAGTGAGGTGCGGTGATGGCGAGACCGTGCCAGGACGGTTGGTCCTGACCGGCGTTGGCGAGTCCGGCGACGGCAGCGAGGCCGACGACTGCAGTGGAGACCTTCATCAAGAGCCGGAGGTTGAAACGACGACTGCTGAACGTGACAAATCGAGGAATGGAAACGGGGTCATCGCACGGCGGCAAGACCCCATCGTTGAAGATCGCGAGCGTGTTGCACGGGCCTAGTACAAACGCATTAATACGAGGCCCGCTTGATTTCTCTGCTTGGACCGCGCCAAGGAGAGCATTGCAACGTGCTGCGCAATTCATGCTTCAACTACCGTAACGAAAGAGACCGCGTCGAGCGGAACAGGAGGAGCGCTATCCGTGAAACGAAATTGCTTCAACTCCAAGATATGTTTTCGGTGCCCGATTCTTCGCACTTTTGGTCTCCAACCACGCTGGTCCTGATCACACGACCGGTTTGTGCGCGTCCAGGCATCCGCTTGGACCTTTGTACGCCATCGCCGCTTGCAGAGCTATGAAAGTGTTGACGGATTACGTTGGACTCGTTCATACTCTTCATCAATATCTTCGTCGACCAAGTCGCTTGTCGACTCCTTCCTCGTCAAGATTTTTGCGGTTGTAGTCGCGCCTTCGAGTCCCCTCTCCAATCTCGACGAGCTTTATGCGCGTCGGGGCCATCTGCAGATCGGTATTAGACACCTCATGACTTGTTGCCGCGGATGTCCCTGCAACCATCTGCTGGTCACCGCGGGGTCCGTGGATGCAGTGTGGAAAAGGCGGCTGGTGCAATCGCGATTGGCGAGAACGCGTCGAGTCGAGTTGCCGTCGCCAATACACGAGCAGTGGGAAGCTGCAGATGTCATGGACCGGTGAGCTTGCCCTCGGTGCTGCATTATCACTTCCAGATACCTTTCGTCATGCAGAACGCTAACCTCTTTGTGAATTACAGTACCGGCAAGCGGATCAGGCATTATTTTGCGTGATTACTCCTTGAGTCAACACAAAGAAAGTCGAAGCAGCAGCGCTGCGCGATCCAAAGTGCAAACACCAAGCATTGTCGACTGGTAAACTTGACGTTTTTGTGCGGATGTCGCCCACGCGCCCCGTAAACTCGTTGGCAAGCAGCCCCCGCCAGTTCATTTCTACTTTCTCCGCTCTAGGATGAAGATCTCCACTGCAGTCGCCGGCCTCGCTGCCGTCGCCGGACTCGCCAACGCCGGTCAGGACCAACCGTCCTGGCACAATCTCGCCATCTCCGCGCCGCACTATGGTCGATACCTCTACCGTACTGCTTCTGAGGAGCCATTCTTCTGGCAAGCCGACACGGCCTGGGAGCTGATGCACCGTCTCAACAAGACCTCCATCGACTTCTACCTACGTACCCGTGCCGAGCAGGGCTACAATGTGGTCCAGACGGTGGTGATCTCGGAGCTGAACGGCACGACCCGCGAGAACTTCTACGGCGACCTGCCGATCAACGAGTCCGACCCGACCAAGCCCAACGAAGCCTACTTCGAGCTCGTCGACTGGACCGTCGATCTGGCTGCCAGCTACGGTATTTTGATCGCTCTAGTGCCCACATGGGGCATGTACGTCAACGGTGGCTGGCACAGCACGACCCCAATCTTCAACGAGTCGAACGCCTACGAGTGGGGCAAGTACATCGGCGACCGCTACCCCGGTCTGCCCAAGATCCTCGGCGGTGACTCGAACGCGCTCTGGTCTTGGAACATGTCGGAGGTGCAGGCTGCGTACGCGGAGGACCCGGACCAGGATCTGCCGTCGCTTTTGGCCCCACTCGACGACACGTCGTCTGTGTGGGCGAGCATGCTCCACGGTCTCAAGGACTCGGAACGCGAGAAGGGATACGAGTCGATGGTGCTGTATCACCCGACCAATAGCTGGATTGTCAAGCCTGAGGTGACGCCGCTGCCCTACGGCCACATCATGCTGCAGAACGAGGAGGACCGTGTGTCGGTTGATGCGGTGCAGTCCGGCCACGCCACACCCGATCCGACCTCCAAGTTCACCCCCGTCGCTGGCTGGGACTCGACCAAGAACTACGAGAACATTGCCGAGATGCGTGACAAGTTCACCGGTCCGGTGCTCGACCTGGAAAACCACTACGAAGGTGCTCACGACGGCTTCAACCTGGAGAAGCTCATCTGGAACGCTTCCCACATTCGTACCGGACTCTACCACGGCGTCTACGGTGGCGCCACCGGGTTCACGTACGGCTGCAACAGTGTCTGGCAAATGTACGAACCGCGTGCTGACCTACTTAGCGACGCCAATTACTACGCGCCGCAGATCAACCAGAACGCCACCGGTTCATGGCGCAAGGACGTCAACTTGGAAGGAGCGTGGCAGATCCAGTACGTCACCCAGCCGCTGCAGAACTTGACCACCGCCGAGCTCGAGCAGCTGGAGCCCGCCCGCGAACTGCTCTCTAGCCCCAGCAACCACACCGGCAAGTCCGCCAACACATACGAGGGCACGCGGTACATTTCCGTGCTGGCCTCCAAGACTCGCGACCGCTACTACGCCTACGCCGGTCACGGCGACGAGTTCAGCCTGCAGCTGGATATCGGCGCGGGCGCTCGCAATGGCGCTGCTAAGTGGTTCAACCCGCGCGACGGCCAGTACTATGCCAACGCTACGGTGAGTGTTCCGGAAACTGGTGACGCCACTCGTGTGGTCTTCACTCCTCCATCCAGCGGAGGCATTGACGAGGACTGGCTGCTCGTACTCGAGTTTTAGATGGCCCTAGTATGTAGGGGATGTTGATACAAGAAGAAAAGTTATGTGAAATCTGGTAAAACCTTGCTGCTGGATTTCACGCATCACTGCAATAAGTGTCGCCAGGCACGTACAAGGTCTGCGGGCGAAGTGCTCGACAACTGCAGCGTCAGTTGAAGGCCGAGGGATAACGAATCCCTGCTTGCGAGGGTCAGCTCCCGTTAACAACACTTTAGCAATTCGCATGGATCTAATCGCGTTTCCATCCATGTGCTCTCTGGGCCAGCAAGCTGGCAACTTGCCAGTCGCAGCTAACGCGATATCATGCCAGGTGATACCACCGCTGGTGATAAATCGTTGCCGACAAGGTTTTGCCTCGCTGTCTACCAGCGAACACAACTACTAACGGCAATACCTTGCCATGTTGGCACAGCAAATGCCTACGCTACAGTTTTGAGAGACTACTTGCTGTAATCTCCGATCACGTGTCGAGTTGAAGTCGTTGCCAGCTCAACGATCAGAGACTTTCACCATTTGCTTGGTGGATGAAGTGAACACTTTTCTCTCGCTCCGCCGGGTCTGTCCAAGCAGAAACGGTGCTCGATTGCGAGCAAACTACAACTTGGAGTTGGTCTAAGCACCGGGTTTGTTCACTAATTGGTAAACTGCGTCTTTGCTCGCAAGTTGGTAAGCAGCGGGTGTTGCTGCGGGAACAGTGCGCTCTCGTTTTGCATTCCTGGATTGCCGAGTCCCGCCCCCGTCAATATCGTCAAGCGACTAACGATGAAGGTCTCCGCTGCAGTCGTCGGCCTCGCTGCCGTCGCCGGATTCGCCAACGCCGGTCAGGACCAACCGTCCTGGCACAATCTCGCCGTCTCCGCACCGCGCTACGGAAGATATCTCCACCGTACCGCCTCCGAGGAGCCCTTCTTCTGGCAAGCCGACACGGCCTGGGAACTGACTCACAAACTCAACAAGACCTCCATCGACTTCTACCTGCGCACCCGCGCCGAGCAAGGCTACAACGTCGTCCAGACGGTGGTGATCTCGGAGCTTGACGGCACGACCCGCGAGAACTTCTACGGCGATCTCCCGTACAACAACTCGGACCTGACACAGCCAAATGAAAACTACTTTGAGCTGATCGACTGGACGGTGGATCTCGCTTCGAGCTACGGCATACTGATCGCTCTGGTGCCCACGTGGGGCCGCTGGGTGAACGGTGGTTGGCACGGGGACGAAGCCTCCATCTTCAACGAGTCGACGGCGTACGAATGGGGTAAGTTCCTTGGTGACCGCTACCCCGGTCTACCGAAGATCGTCGGCGGAGACTCGAACTGCATTTGGTCCCGCAACATGTCGGCGGCAATGGGGGCGTACGCGACCGACACGGATCAGGACCCCGCAGCTCTGTTGGGTCCCATCGAGGACACGACGGACATCTGGGTGAGCATGCGCGCGGGTCTGGTCGACGCCGAGGCCGCCCACGGGGTCGAGTCGTTGATTCTCTTCCACCCCACCGCCGGCAACGTCGCCCACCCGGTGGCCACCCCGAAGCGATCGGCCACTTGATGCTGCCCAAGGAGGAGTACCGCGTGTCGATCAACGCCGTGCAGTCTGGCCACAACATTGCCAACGGCTCCAACGGCTTCACGCCGTACGCGGAATGGGACTCCCGCAAGAACTACGAGCTCATCGCCAAGATGCGCGACGCCTTCACCGGCCCGGTGCTCGACTTGGAGAACCACTACGAAGGCGCCAACATTGGCTTCAAGACGTACAACCCCATCTGGAACGCGTCGGAGGTGCGCACGGGACTCTACCACGGCGTGTACGGCGGCGCCACCGGCTTCACCTACGGCGCCAACAGCGTCTGGCAAATGTACGAACCGGCCGCCGATCTGCTACATGATAGCGACTACTACTCACCCTCGGCCAGCCAGAATGCATCGGGCTCGTGGCGCAGCGACATCTTCTTCGAAGGCGCGACGCAGGCCCAGTACGTCACCAAGCCGCTGCAGAATCTGTCGGCCGAGATCCTCGAGGACCTCGAGCCGGCTCGCGAGCTGCTAGCCAGCCCCACCAGCTATTCCGATTACTCGGTCAATGCGTTCGAGGGCATGCGCTACATCTCGGTCTTGGCCACGCTGTCCCGCGACCGCTACTTTGTCTACACCGGCTACGGCGACGCCTTCAGTCTGCAGTTGAAGAGTGCCGCCGGTGCTCGGGTGGGCTCGGCCAAGTGGTTTAACCCTCGTGATGGAGAATTCTCCTCGAATTCGACAGTGAGCGTTCCTGAAAGCGGCAATGGCACTCGCGTCGACTTCACTCCTCCGTCCAGCGGCGGCGTCGACAACGATTGGCTGCTCGTGCTCGAGTTCTAGGTTGTCTATGAGATTTTGACTTGGTAGCTCCTTCGTGCTGCGCAGGATCGATTTTGGTTTATCAGTAAAAACATATTCAACATATGCGTTTGGCAAGAACCCGATAATTACTTTTTTCCTTTTGTGTTGAAGAGATCAAATTCGGTCTGAAAGACTTAGTGCCTTCCTTCCAACTTCACCATACGCAGGGGATAACGAATCGAGGATGACCCCACTGCCAGTCGAATCTGTTTCAACTGTTTATGCTTGACTTCAAGACATTCTACCAGCGGCAGTATTGATTAACTTAAGAAGCATAACCTGTGGTCTTCAAGCTCGCGGAACTTGAGTCCTTGGTCACGCAAACTAAGCCCACGCCAAACTCTTTTTTCATTTTTCAATTTAATCCGTCGACCAACAACGCACCTTCGATGAAGTTCTACACTGCCATCTTCGCTGGCTTCGCCACCATCGCCATCGCTGATCCGTCCTGGCACAATCTCGCCGTCTCCGCGCCGCGCTACGGAAGATATCTCCACCGTACCGCCTCCGAGGAGCCCTTCTTCTGGCAAGCCGACACGGCCTGGGAACTGACTCACAAACTCAACAAGACCTCCATCGACTTCTACCTGCGCACCCGCGCCGAACAAGGCTACAACATCGTCCAGACGGTGGTGATCTCGGAGCTGAACGGCACGACCCGCGAGAACTTCTACGGCGATCTCCCGTACAACAACTCGGACCTGACACAGCCAAATGAGAAGTACTTTGCGTTAATCGACTGGACTGTGGACCTGGCTTCGAGCTACGGCATTCTGATCGCTCTGGTGCCAGTTTGGGGCCGCTGGGTCACTGGGGGTTGGCACAACGACGAGGTCTCGATTTTTAATGAGTCGACTGCGTACGAATGGGGCAAGTACATTGGTGACCGCTACCTGGGTCTCCCAAAATTCTCGGCGGTGACACGAATTGCGTTTGGTCCAGCAACATGTCAGCAGCAATGTCTGCGTACTCGGCTGATACTACCGTCGACTCGTGGCCCCCGTCGAGGACTCGACGACTATTTGGTCGAGCATGTTCACTGGAGTGAAGGAAGCCGAGACTGCCCGTGGATACGAACCGTTAATCATGGGCCAGTGCTACCGTCCAGGTTTCCGATCCATGTTTGCTCCATGTATCAGGCCAGTTATCGTCCATGCATAGCATATATTTTAAATTACTTTCCACCGCTGCGTACACGATACATAATATGTATCATTCTTGATATTGTCAAGAATGACTCGGAAGGAGGTTATGCTACAGGACATGTAGTAATGAGTACATGTCCTGGACTACTCTGCTAATATATACTGTATTCACCTTCATTGAACGGTGGCTGCTGTATAATATGGAGTAGAAGACCAGCCAAAACGTAGTGTAGTGGAAAGAAGGCATGCTTGTATATTATCTAGCATAAATCTTAGACCTCTTATCCAAATCGAATCATAGCATCAGCCTCGGTTGCGATAGCGTCATTATGAACACCTCGATTGCCGGTGTACGTTTTGTATTCTTGAGGACCTACAGCGTGATTATGCTCGAACACACCATTCTTCACCTCAAGGAACCAGTGGTCGTCGAAATTCATCTGAACTACGAAGCGAAATGGACAGCCAGCGCTGCGCAAGAATCTCTTGGGCCTAATCCCAACTCCACGGTCTTTGACAGGCCACCCGTGAGTGCAGATATATGTCCGTTGATATACTTTCCAATCGGTAGGGACGTACATGACCTGTTTGCCTTGTTGAGCAGCTTTCGTCGACGCAAGTTTTTGTTACGAAGCCCACAATTCATTCTTTCGCTAACAGCAATAACTTGGTATGTTCTGGCTTGGTAATCTTTAAGATAATCAACCCAAGCGTCCCAACTATCGTGGCGTGAAGTGGGGGCGACTACCGGTAAGGAGCGCTGTGAATCTTCACCGTCCGTCGCGTTGTATTGCGAGGCGTTTTGATCTGTCCAAATGCAAAGGGTGAATGGGTGTTAGTTACCACACACGATGGACAGTCATTAAGACGCAGCATACCACGACTGCGTCGCTCTGCTCATTTTCCTCTGTGTTTCCCAGCGAACCAGTTCCTGTGAACTGTTCAGCCGGAATGCTTCCTCCATTTGCCATGGAAATTGGCCTGTCAGGTGTAGCTCCACCTTCAACATGATCTTCTGCTACAGACGATACCTCCGCTTGCCGTCTTGGTTGCACAGGTAACAACATAGCGCAGCGAAGCGGTGCTGTGCAGCTCTTTGATGACTTCTGCCGGCAGAGGTGCTTGTGTTAGACTTCTTGATTCCAGGAATAAACGTAAAACTGACTGCCCACGCAATCCATGGAGAAAAACTGGAGAGTCAAAATAAATACATGGAGGAACACTGGACGCGAAAGAAAAAGTATAGTTTTCATACATGGACGATAACTGGCCTGATACATGGAGCAAACATGGATCGGAAACCTGGACGGTAGCAGCGCCGTTAATCATGTTCCACCCCACCGCGGGCCGAGTCGTCCGACCGGTGATCACCCCTACGCGTACGGGCATTTGATGCTGCCGACCGAAGAATTCCGCGTATCGATCGACGCAGTGCAATCGGGCCATGCTATTGCCGACCCCACCAACGGGTTCTCGCCGTATGTAACTGGGGATTCGACTCTGAACTACCAACTCATCGCAGAAATGCGCGACGCCTTCACCGGTCCTGTACTCGACCTTCAAAACCATTACGAAGGCGCAACCGTCATTACAGGCGAGACTCTGGACCAGCCCATTTGGAATTCTTCGCAGGTGCGAACGGGGTTGCACCATGGCGTCTACGGAGATGCCGCCGGGTTCACTTACGGCTGCCACAGCGTCTGGCAGATGTACGAACCACGGGCTGATCTGCTGCGGGATATCGAGTACTACGCCCCTGTTTCCTATTTGAATGCGACGGCTTCGTGGCGTAGAGATCTCCACCTCAAAGGTGCTTGGCAGACCCAGTACGTTACCAAACCACTGCAGAATTTGTCGATTGCCATTCTGGAGCAGCTTGAGCCTGCTCGCGAGCTGCTTGCCAGCCCCAGCGGCCACACCGGTAAATCCGTCAACACTTACGAAGGCATGCGCTACATTTCCGTGCTCGCTTCACAGAGCCGCGACCGCTACTACGTCTACACCGGTTACGGCGACACTTTCAGTCTGCAGCTAGACAACGGATCTGGAGCTCGTTCCGGTATCGCCAAGTGGTTCAACCCTCGTGACGGCCAGTACTCGGAAGACTCGACGGTGAACGTTCCTGAGAGCGGTGATGGCACCCGCGTAGACTTCACTCCTCCTTCGAGCGGTGGCGTCGACTTCGACTGGCTGCTAGTGCTGCAGCTCTAGGGCTGCTGCTTTCAACATGACATGCGTAAATAAAAATTGTTCGTTTTACCTCCAGCAAGCACACCTCCACTGCAACCTTCCATTCACTGCATAGATCCCGTTCACATTACATTACACAACTCTAAACACTACCACAAACTTGCTGGTCTACTCCTAGTCGCTACCAAAGGATAGATGTCGTGGGATGTCCCCGACCACACTGCTCGGAGTAATAAGAGCTTGATCGAGCACCTCCGACACAGCAGCAAAGCTCCCCAGCAACCGAAACAGCGGTCTCACCCAGTCCACAGAGACGTCAAACCGGACGATACGACCCGTTCCTTTGTCAAAGCAAATCTGTACCACGCTTTTGCAGTTGAGGCGTTGGTTCAGTAGTCGTTCGTCCAGCGAGGAATTGCCGCCGTACGCGAGGTGAGGGAACAGACAGCGCACTGTGAACTCTGTGACGGTGACACTGAGCGTCGCCGTCGCTCTCATGACATTCGTCGCCACCGCCTTGACTTCCTTCAGCTCCAGCCGCGGCTCCTCGAAGTACAACGAGTAGCGTCTCCATTGGTCCATGAGTGCATGGATGCCGCGCAGTTCCCCGAAAGCCACGTCGTGAGCGAACGACTTCTGCAGTCGCTCCAACGTTTGCCGGGTCTCGTCGTGCTTCATCATTTCCTCGAGACTGGCCAGTCGCCACGGCGACCGAAAGCCGTCCTCGATGAGACGGAACACTTCGCCGACGATCGTCCAGGGACTGTCGGTGGTCTTTCGCTCGAACCGGATGCTGCGCTTCTGGAGTCGGAGGCCGTGCATTTCCTCCTCGAGTCGCTGCATTTCCTGTCGGAGTTGTCGCTTGATCCGCATCTGCTTCTGACGGTAGCGGGCCTGGTTAGCTCGACATTGCTCCCGTCGGATGGCTCGCTTGTCGATCAAGAGGGTGGGTTTCACCGCCACTCGACTCGAATCAACACTCTTCGAGACCATTGATGGTCGTTTAGCTTGGCATGGAGAAATGATCGCGTTGATCGAAATCAGATCCCGCATCCGCATGACCAGTGATGAAGTTTTGTTTATCGCACCGACTTCGTGATCTCCGACCGGAACCGCTGGTATGTACGTATGTTGCTGCCGGGATTCCTTGTGGCCAGTACTTTGATCGACGGTGAATTGGCAAGTGTCGTCGATCAAGGGAACTGTTTGACACGCGTTTGGCAAGACTCTTGTCCCAACAAATGCTATTCACGCCATTAGTGGACGTCGAGGTTGCTGATCACTACACTGATCGCACTCCAACCTGGCTTTCTTGCATAGTGTACTTGTAGACTACACGCTGTAGTTGGCATCCCCATCCGAAGATCCCGCAGATTCGCTACACTTTCAAAATGGCCAGAAGACTGTCCACGTCGGCACTCGTCGACTGCTAAAAAGCCGGACAAGCTCTCGAGGTATGAGAGCTCGTCTATAGGAGCTTCCCGATGTGTGTGAGCGCCGGAAGACGCAAAAGAGAAACCACTGGCGAGAAACGCGTCGATCCCTACTCATGTTGGTTGCAGGAAGCGAAAGCAGATCAACAACGCCGAGATTTCGTGACTTTGAGAGAGAGATTGCAGTGGATCAGCCTTGGACTGCTGCCACCAACGACATCCAACGTCCTTTCCTGTTGGATAGAGGCACGCGCTCGCAATTGGCAATGCACAAGGAGCTTTGCTCACGAAGAACAATCACGCCCTGCGTTCACAGCAGAAAAGAGACCAACATGTATTTTGGCGACAAAGTTCATTCGCACCTCAAGAAACATCAACGCTAGCAGTCAAAATATCGACAAATCTAGTCGCGCAGGAGCCTCGACGGGGCTGCGGTCGTTGTTGTCATCGGGGTAGTGCCCGAACCCGTCGTCTGGCCTTCCGGCGATGGGGCGGCTCCGCCCGTGGTCAACGGGATGCACGCCTTGTACACCTGCCACGAGTAGTCGTTCTTGAGGAAGCGCACGCCCAGCCAGTACCAGCGCAGCAGGCACGTGCCCTTGCAGGACGAGTAGTCGACGGTGTAGTCCTTGCCTGGGAACTTTTCGTGGCAGTTCTCGCCGTCCAGCACCATCTTGTCGTCGAGCCAAACTTCGCACGGGCCGTCGTGGGTGTAGCCCGTCGAGCGCATGGCGTTGTTTTTCGGGATCGGCTGCGGGGTGCCCTTGGGGTCGGTGAAGCCGCAGTAGAAATCGGCACCCGAAGTGACTGGGTACTTGGCGTTGTCCATGAAGTCACGCAGCGACTTGTAGCCGTTCTCGTTACGCCAAGCCGTAAAGTCCGCCTGGGTCGCGAAACCCTCGTTTTCGAGGAAAGCCAGCGGGTTGTATTTGGTGTCCTTGTCCGTCGTTGTCCATTGCGGTTCCGGTAGTAGTACAACTTGGTGGGCATCGGCGACGGGGCCAGCAGAGCAGTGCTGGAGAGAGCCACAGTCACAGCGATCGAAGTGGTGAAGGAGCGAACCATTTTCAGCGGGTAGAGCGACGGACGGCAAAAAGCAGAGTGAACTAAGCAAGAGTAATTCAAATAACGTCGATCGCGCACTATAAAAGAAAAGGTTTTTAATAGTGCGCGATCGACGTTCTGTCGGTACGGGTGGACTGTATTTTGATGGGCACTTCCCGGTGATTAGGAATGGGATGTGGAAAGTAGAGGCTTCTTGAAAGCAGGACGGAAACGAGTAAGTTACGAAAGAGATTTCGATGGAGATACAAAGGATGGAGAGATTGGAGCTTGAACTTCCAGTCGCAACCTGGCGTAGTGTACCCTTCAGTTGGCGAGCACGAACAGCAAGAGGGATCGATCGACCGCATGCACTTGGCGAATGTGTACATGTAGAGGAGCTCATATTGACGCCGCAAATCGTTAATGTGGCGGGCTTATGAGTCCCACACTAACACCAACAGCAAGTTACGATGTCTCGAGTGGAAAGAATTGCAACCACGCAGTTCCGTTGGATTGCATACTTGCAGCGTATCGATGTTAACCAGGACCTAGCGCCTGCTTCCCGGAAGAGGGCAACGAGAAGAGTTTCCTACTGCTTCTCTGGAAGTTGTTGGCGCGCTGTCGTGGCGTCGATGTTTACGGCTTTCTCGGCTTTTAGGATACACGCAACAGATCTCAAGACGCTTTCACACTGCTCGTCCGCGATCCCGGATGGCAGAGCTTGCCTTTACATTGTAAATTACGTTCCGCGTGCGGTTGCACCAAGCAGTGTAGAATGACCTACCGATACGGAAGTCTCGGGAATGGCAAGTGCCCCGTGCTGGACTAGGCTTCTCGACTCAAAGCCAGCTAGACTTTTTTAATTTGTTTTGTGCAGTTAACGCTCGGGAAAAGCTAAGCAGCGTTGGCGACGCTCCGGGCTTTGTATTGGGTTTGCTGGTGCAGTTTGGTCAGATATTTCGGCTCCTCCGCTTCATCGACAAGATGCCATGAAATCGTGCGAGACTTCTCAGCACTGAGCAGCTCTTGGTAGATGTCCTGGTGAGTCACAGGTTTGTTGTCGGACTTCTTCCGCCACTCGTTCTGTTGCCAGTTGTTGATCCACCTATCCGGGCCTGCCATGGCGCTTACCAAAATCCCGCAGTTCGTGTAGATGACGAGCTCTCTTCCCTTGTCCGGGTCGAGCTGGTTGGCAGTTTGTACAGCAACGAGAGCCGCCACGCAGTCTGCGCGGTAGTTCGTCGCGATGTCGGTTGGCCCAGCGCTGGGCGATCTCTCCTCGAGGGGAAAGAATACGACGCAGGCAGCGGTTCCTTTCTCGTTCTCGTTCGGGGTCGCACTCCCGGCACAGAACGCCACCAGATCGTCACCATGGAGTTCCCGCAGCTCGTTGATCCACGCTGCAGCACCACCGCCAACCGTGATGGACTCAAAGCGCTGCCCCAGTTGATCGACGTCAACATCAGTGGACCAAGGAGCTTGCTGGTCTTGGTCCAGGCGATTCTCGTTCACATAGTCCCGAGCCTCTTCCTCGGTAAGGAACTTCTTATGCATTGCGCTCGGAAACCCGTCAACCTGCTTCTTGGTGTCGTCCCAGGTCCTATACACTCCAGGAACTCGCCCCACGGCGACGGCGTAGAATGAGCCCTTCTTCTTGCCCATGGCTTGAGCGTCTGGAGGGAAGAACCAAAATGAGCGAGGGATCGATCGTTGGGTCCTTGAACACCGCTCGAGAAGCGCAAGGACCGATTAAAAACCAGGAGCTCCTGCTGGCAGCTGACGGACTCCGGCGCCTCGCGGCCAGTGGCCTGTACGCAGCGCGTGGAACTCCTTCAGCAGCGCTTGCCAAGACTTGGACCATCGACTTCAATTTGGTCGAGTTTCTTTTGGTAAATAAAAATGAACATAAACGGGCGAAATGATCACATGGCTATCTTCCAGCAATCGGGCGTATCATTCCTCTTCTGCCATGGCGCTGCCAATGCACAGTAGCTCGCTGTCCTCCGACGCCTCGTCCTCTGCGCCTCCGTTCTCCATCTCGGACGTCTCCACCGTCTCCACGCCTCCCAATGCACCAAAGCCTGCCGCAGCGTCGGTCGGCGGACCGTGGGCCGACTTTGTGTCGAGGTCGGACGCGTCGATGGCCAAACTGCTGCAGGACAGTCTTCCCAAGACAAAAGCCACGAGAGCCAGCTGGCTGGCCGACCACCAGGACCTGGACGACTCCGACCGCGTCGAGCGAGTCGAAGTCGTGGACGTTTATACCGGTTTGGTGGGGTGTTACTGCTGCCCTTCACAGCGATCGGCTACGTTGTGGTCGCTGCAGCTGCAATACCGCCGCTTATCGGTATCAAACTGTACACGTTAACACTCAAAAGACCGACAAGAAGCGTCGAGAGATCAACTGGATTTCAAGTGTTTGCAGTTCTGGTGTGGATACTGGCGATACCGAGTCATCTGGCGGTATTTTGCTATTGGGTCGTGCTGTTTCCAAGCATCTTGGTCTTCAGTCTACTTTACTCCGTTGCATCGTTGAAGATTCTATTACTGCGAGATAACATGGCACTGATGCAGAGTTGCAGTCGATGGCCGAAATGGAGCTGGCGAGATGCTGTGTGTACAGTGATCGGCACCATGGACCGCCAGGGGTTCGTCAAGTTCGCACTGAAATTCCCGTCTGCTTTTGTAATCGCTCCGATCTTCAAATACTTGTTTGGATGCAACCCACTGCTCTACCGACTTGCGATTCGCCATCGTTGTTTGTGGACGTCGCCCCTCGATTTTGACGGTAAGTTCTTGACATTTAAAATTTAATGATGAAAAGGAATGTTTTTGTTGATAAAAATGTGAAAACTGGTAGACCAGAAAGCTGTGGCTGCGGTAGTGCAAGCTGCTTCGTGGGCGGTGGTCAACTTGACAGATTTATTGCCTGCTCAAGTGAGCAAACCTCCACGCAAAGATGACCGAATTGTAAGCGGCCACATCCCGTTCCCAGCTCCTGACCGAGTCAGTGGGACGGTAGTCGGTGCGCTGACGACGAATTCGCTCGTGACGTTAGTCAACGCCGACCACAACGTCAACGGCAGCATTTTTCACAGCATGACAGCCAAGCGCAGCATCTACAACGTGTTGCTGTACGTATGGAACCCCTGCCATTATCTAACAGGTTATGTTGAAATCAACTTGCAGCATGACGGAGGCATCGAGCAAGCCAGTACGTTCGTAGGCTGGTTGCTCGGAGAGAATAAAGTAACTAATTGTTGCTACGAACTTAGTGTGGTGCATTCTAGGCGACAATTATCTGGGAAACTGGCTGTTCGAACGCACCGATGCGCTCTTCTGGCATTACGACCCGATCAAACGAGGACAGATGGGACCCTGCAGTGTGCGATTTATCCGTGGGTCTGTGGCGTCCACCATGTCTGCTACAGATTCGGTGGCTGCCTTAGATGGCAGCAACAACACCAATGCGAGACGTGCCATGGACGACACTGAAGTTAGCATTGACAGCTACGAGACTGGAGAAAGTATCGACAGCTATGAAACCGAGTTAAGTCTGGGCAGTTGCGACACCGATGGGAGCCGAGATCTTAATGACTACAGCAACCGAGTCACTGTTGGTATCCCCAGCAACAGCTTTGTATCGACTGGTGATCTAGCTCAACCCAGCAGAAATACGATGGAATCACTGGCGATGTTGCAATCAGAGTCGGGCTCCCAGTCCGACTTCAGTCCTTCCGATCAGTATCCCTATGCGGTCTGAGCTGAGAGAGAAGACGTCTAATGGCGTGTGCAATCCTCGCCTGCTTTTTAGGCTGGGGGTAAGCGCATTGGAAGGAACAGGTTCATACTGACGTTGTGAGCTTGAACTTCAAATGGCATGATTTTACCACGGGAAGGAAGGCGACGTTCTGTTTGCTGGAGAGAGAGAAAGCTGTTGTGCCGTCCCGTTGCCAAAGTTTGACGGACAAACAGTAAATGCGTTCAAGCCCCGAGACGCTTGGCTCTGGTGGGGCCTCGGGTCGAACAGTTTGGCGATCGGTTGGTGATCAAACCAGCGCCGGCTGAATTAATGGATGCGCGTGATCAGCACTGAGATATTGAAACATCACCAGTGACACCATTTCGCTCACAGCGACGCCACGAAATATTACATTTCCCAACTGCGCGAAAAGAAGACGGTGTTCATCTTCGTTTCCCGATTCCAGTCTAGAAAAAAATGATCGCCTCATTGGACCAAGAGATTGAAACCAGCAGCAACCCCAACGACTTACAACGCTTTCTCGAAACGGAGATGAAAAAAAAAGAAATCGCCTGACAACTCCTTGCAACGGTCAATTTAGAGCCACCCAACAATGTTCACATCGCTGCCCACAAGCGCTGGGATGCGACTAAAGCCGTCGAGTTCCTCAGATCCATCGACAAAACTGGCGTACAAGACACTCTTGAAAAGGACGGGGTCGTGTTCTACGTGGTGAAGTTTTACCAGAAGGTTACATTGTCGCCAGCGCGTTCGCCTCAACAAGAACCGCGTGCGTCGTCTACAAGCACAGGAAGAACAGGAGTTTTACGCTGTTGAATACTGATTTTGAGCTTTGAGAAGCTTCGAGACAATGTGTCAGAGGGTATCAGCGCTCTTCCTCAGTGCACGTACTCCTTCTTCGTGGCATTTTGCTGTACATCCGCTTCTACCTGAGCGTAAGTGGGATCACGAAGATAATGTCCAACATTGAGAAGAGGAATCTCCTGGTTCGCTAGGGATCGCGTCAAGTTTCGGCGGAGTCGGACAAGCGCAAGTGTGACGGGCGATATGTTGTTCCTGGACTGCTGGAGGCGTTTTTGAGAGATCATTAGAAACATGGACGGTCAAGGACGAGAAGAAATCTTCGATGAGAAACAATTTTCAACCGCTTGGTGGACTTTCACCCGGGTGAAGTCGCAGATCGCTGAAGTTGTTGCATCGACAAATATTGTGTCTCGGCCGAGAAGTTAGCCTGCTAATTTTTGCAATGCCATCCTAGTAAAACTCCCGCAACACAATGCGATGTTAATGTGGTTGGAAGGCTCCAAACTGACACGTTTATTAGCGACCTCATCAGCATGGACGCTTGCCAAGTTTCGGTGAGGTCTGGGGAATCGTTAAACACAAATTGCGAGGTGTATGTCAAGGACGAAAAGTTGTCCAATGAGAAATGCTTTTTTCCGCTTGTGAGCGTCACCGCGAGGGCAATCATCGTGGAACAGCGATGATAGCTCGCTGCACGCGGTATTAGTAATCGCTGTTTTGCGGACTCACGATCTTGAGCTTCAGGGATTATTATCTTACGGGGGCGAACAGGACCAGAAAAAAAAACTCGTAGCTGATCGGGATGCCACTCAAGAACGTGATCTTGTACGTGATCTCTCCCCGTGTCTACACAGGCCTCGCTCACTAGACTGGCTGCGAAGTACGTTATTCCCTGTGAGCAAAATGTTGCAGGATTCCATCAGTGCTGAGTTATTGAGCTGTCATCTCTGGAATCTTTCAACGTCGACTTCTCCACGACTTGGCTCACAGCGTCCTTAGTAGAAGCCCCAATAGTAGTGTGTGGGCAAGTAAAGCCAACTACTGCCGTAGATTGCTTATAGTGCAGTTTGGTAAGAATTTCCTGGCTCGTGCAAAGTGCCCGACAAGCTTAATCAGCGATCCATTGCGTGTACCATCTCAGTAATCACTGTTGTGTGGCTTGAACTTTGAATGAACGTCCTGGTCCTAAGTCGGCGGGGCTCACGTTCCTGTATTGCATGCATCGGTGTCGTCCTTGAGATAAAAGACGCGCACCGGCGCTGGGATACAGCGAACGCCGTCAAGTTCCTCTGCAACACCGACCGAATTGCTATTCAAGACACGTATGAAGAGGACGGAGTCGTGTTTTATATGGTGGAAGTCTCGGTTCGTCCGGGAAAGGGACGAAGCTCCAGTACTTACACAGTAGCGCATCGCTTTTCGGACGTTGAGAAGCTACGAGAGAGCGTGTCGGAAGGCAGGTGTGTCATCCGTAGTGCGCGTGCTAGTACTGCACGGCATTCCTACTGTTCATCCGCTTCAAGTCGAACCAGGCCAGCGGGATGGCGAAGATCATCTCCAGCGTTGAGAAACGGAGTCAGCTCCTCACGACTTTTATCAACGATTCCGTCCGCATGGGTTTGTTTCAAGTTCCCGAGCAAGAGGGAAACTCAAGTGTAGTGGGCGATACGTCATTCCTAGACTGTTGGAGGCGTTTTTGAAGGATCCGTGAAGGAGTGCAATGCAAACTCTTTAGCCGTGAGTGTCAATTGAAATCTAGTTCTTCGTACTCCTCAGTAATCCGTGCTTTGCGGTGTAATGCTTGAAGTTGAAACCCGTTTGGAGACTGCTCTTACTGTTGCTGCTCTAAGTCGATCAGAGTTGTTGCCGATCGGTGCATATTCATCGTCCTTGAGGAAAAGAGGTGCAGCGATTTGCTGCTCGCGACTACTGCGCGATATACTGCCGAGTCAGAGTGCGGGACGTTCCTCACGCCTCTCCATTTCCCAAACTCCTCCTTCGGAAGCACGTCCTCATGGCGACTAGCTCCACGGGGCAAGAACCGCAGCGGCTTCGTCGGCTGTCGCAAACCGTGGACATCGACATCACCACCGTCGACCCTCCTCACTTGGATCTCGTCGCCCATCGGCGTTGGGACGCTGCAAACTCCATCAAGTTCCTGCGAACCATCGACAGCATCGACATCCACGACACTTGCCAAAAGGAAGGAGCCACGTTCTACATGATGGAAATCTACACAAAGAGTGAAGACCCAGAGGAAAAGCCACGATCGTTCGGTGTTGCGCGTCGCTATTCGGAGTTCGACAAGCTCCGCGAAAGCGTGTCGGAGGGACTGGTTTGCCATCCGCAGTGCGCGTGCGAGTTCTGCACAGCGTTTCTGCTCTACATCCGATTCTGCCCGAACCAGCCGAGTGGGGTGGCGAAGTTAGCCTTCAACGTCGAGAAGAGGAAGCTGCTATTGATGCGATTTATCAACGACTTTGTTCGCTTGGGGTTGCACCAAGTTCCCGACGACGCGAGAAGCCGCAAGTGCAGGGGGCGATACGTGGTCCCCGGACTGCTGGAAACCTTTCTGCGTGAATGAGTCGGTGTGCTTCTACAGCACAAAACAGCGACCAGACCTCAGAAATACTACTGACTTATCGTGTTTATCCTTGCCACTCACAGGTCACTGAAGACCTGAGTGGGAAAAGGAGCACTTGTTACCACTGGCGTGGTCGTCGAAGCCACCACTTAGTAGCCTTACTCTTTCGACTGGGGCTTCTTGAGCTCTTTCTCGATGCGCTCCTTCTCGTGCTTGATCTCCACCATGAGTTGTTCGTACATGGCAGGATCGAGCTGGTCCTTCTGCGCCAAAAAGTTGCCCTCCACTTCACGCAGCGAGTCCAGGCGGTCCTGCATCTCTTCACGAGTCAGGCGCTTTGGTTTCTCCGCTGCACCACCCTCGTTCGCGCCGGCGCCAGCGCCCAACACGCCGCAGTTGACGATCTTGACCTCCGCCTTCGGCTTGCCCGAGCGTCGTCCGCAGCTCGAAATGATGTCCACGACGTCCATGCCCTCCAGTACTCGACCAAAGACAATGTGCTTGCCGTCCAGCCACGGCGTATCGCCCGTGCAAATGAAGAACTGGCTGCCGTTGGTGTCTTTACCAGCGTTGGCCATACTCAGCGTACCGGGGCCGCCGTGGGGAACACTCAGGTCCTCGTCCGCAAAGCGACGACCATAGATGGACTCACCACCGCGTCCATTGCCCTGCGTGAAGTCTCCGCCTTGAATCCTACCATCCAAGTCATTAATTAGCAATAGCCAATATTTTGTCAATAAAAAATAAAGGCAACCAACATGAAGCCAGGGATGATCCGATGGAAGTTGGAGTTCTTGAACCACAGCGGCGGTCCCGCTTTCGAAGCCCCTTCTCGCCAGTACACAGGGCTCTGAAGTTCTCCACCGTACGAGGCTGCACTTCTCCGTACAGCCCCAGCACAATCTTGCCCACATAGTCGTCGTTGATGCCAATGTCGAAGAAGACCTTGTCCGTCACAATAAGCTGCCCCAAAAGTATCCCAGCGTCATAACAACTGGTGAGCATCCACACTACACAGTCTACTTATCAAGGAAACACTTCTCCTTACGTCGCCTGTGTACTCTGGCGCTCCCGTGACCACTTTCTTGCCCATGAGGTCTTCCAGCGACGGTAGAGGGCCGAAAACGTACCCGAGAGCGTATCCGCCACCGAACATGGCAGCTAGACCCAGTGCTCCCTTTTGCAACGACGTCAGGCCGGAAGAAGCGCTCGCATTCTCTGCAGAAGAGCTGAATGCAGCAGTCTGCAGTAAAAATACATAACATGTTATAATATGTTTAGTAAACCACGACGTAGTTTTTCACTAACACTTATTTTCGTATAAAGTACCTGACGCAGCAGAGATGCATGCAGCGAGCGCTGGCGGAGCAGCAACTGGGACGGACGCAGCAGCAGCATGGAGCTTGTGATGAGGCAGGAAGCGCAGTGAGCCACACACCGCTAGGATATGGTGCAAAATTTCGGTACAATTATATGACGTTCACTATGGTATCTATCACATGAAAAGTGTGCACTTTCAAGCGTATAGTTTGCACCACGTCACAGATTTTCAGATCATGAAAGGACGCAAGCGTCAACGACTTCATCAGTGCACATTATATTGATCTCCACGACGTTGCTCCGCCGATCGCTTTCTCCTTACTCGCTGATGACGCCAGTAGTGGACGCAGTGCTGGACGATGAGGAGCTGAGACCGCCGTCGCTGCTGCCTGCAGCGCAGGAATCAATACAAGAATTACAGTCCGATACAAACAGCAAAGACAGTGATGGGAACCCGCTGCCGGTGGTGCCTCCTCCTTCCACCAGCAGCACGCACCGAACTCCAGTCGAGGAGCCAGGCCATCGAGTCGTGGCCGAGCTGCTACGTACACCTTCTGCGTCGGCTCGGAAGAGTCAACGGGGCATGTCGGTGGGTGTGATGGCACTGTCGCTCTCGCTTGGAGCATGTGCGTTGAGCTTCCATGAAGAAATTCACGAAGTTACTGGGATACAAAGTGGCCTTTTGTTGGGCTCGGCAGGGTCCCTCTCCATGTGCGCAGTGGTCATCGGCACCTACCTCAAGACGAAATGGTACCGACGACATATGCACATTTTGCTGCTGAATCTGGCGTTGTGCGAGTGCGGTCTCGCCGTCTCTTTCCTAATGGAACCAGTTTGGAAACGACTAGGTGCGGGCGTTGGCAGAGATCTCTCATGTCGGTGGGTACGTCTTGCAAGCAATCTTCTTGTTGTAGAACACACTTTTGTGACGCTGTTGATGTGTCCTGTTAGTTGTCTACAGTTCGAGAATATTTGATCATGTGCTCTAGTGCCTGGACGACGTGCACAGCGTTGGATCTCTACTATCTCGTAAGCTTCATCTTCATTTGAAATAGTCCTCTAATTCTCACATTTTGTGCCTCTTTAGATGACCAACCCGTTCACATCACCACGTTTGAACCGCCACAAATACCAAGCGATCGCACACCTGGCCGCTCTTGCTAGCGCTATTATCATGTGTGTGTCGAACAGCTTCGGGTCTCCCGTAGCGGTGGGTCATTTCTGCTGGGTCGGTGCAGACACTCAAGCTCGCAGCGATCAAATCAGCTATACCAAACCGAGCGGAACTACGACAGGCATTTGGGTGTTTATCGTGGCGCCGTCAGCCATCTCCATGGTCGCTAATTTGTTCGTAACGCTGGTGTCGTACAGCCGCTTTCGGCGAGGAGTCTCCGCTTCCTTCCGGAACCGACGAGTGCTGCTACGTGAGGGTTTTTCACGACTGTGACGCTGATCGCGTACTCGGCGTTGCTGTGGGGGTTTATGGTGCATATTGGCTGACCCCATCGCCAACGCAGGCCAGAAGACTCTCTAGACTGTTTGCTTTCTTACTTTCGTACCGAGGTAGCGTGCCGTTTATTCTGTGGTGTCTGTACAACCGTCCGCAGCGGAAGAAGAAGCCCAAATCTGGTGTGGTGGTGGATGGAGATCTCGCATCGGACAAGAGTCGACATTCGGAGGAAGCAACGGACGACGACACTGAGAACGAAGATGACGACGCTGTACGTCCGCAAATGAATCTGGCGCTGCTCGATGAGCTTGTCTTCTACACCACCCACGGCATCGCCAAGGCTGTTCGTATCACCGGCACTTTGGGGCAGTATCCTTCAGTGTCTGCGTCCTCGTATTCACCACCAGTAGACAACGAGTCATCGGGTCATCGAGGACCAGCACAATACTCGTTCATGGTGCAGCCATCGCCCGAGGACTTGTCCTGGAACGAGTGCAGATTTACAGCCTTCCGACCGCGTGAATTCCAACGAATTCGCAGGTTCTTCGGGATCGATGAAGATGCATATCTTTCGTCATTGAAGTCGTGTACAACCCCAAAGTGAGCGAAGGAGCCAGCGGTTCCTTTGTCTTTTCTCCTCGGATCGAAGTTATGTGGTCAAGTCGCTGACGCGCTCGGAAGGCGCCTTCCTTCACGGTATCCTGAACGAATACATGGACTACATCGAAGCGGAGAACGGCGCAAGCTTCCTCACGAGGTTTCTAGGCAGCTACTGCATCGAGTTGTACGGCCGACCGGTGTATTTCGTCGTCATGGAGAACGTCTTCGATGTGCAGCAAGGCATTTCGATCCACCAACGCTACGACATCAAAGGCTCGTGGGTAGACCGCAACGCGCAGAAGCCTCGCCGCGGTGCTGAAGCTACGTGTCGACACTGCAATCTAAGCTTTCGGTGCGGTGGTAGCAACTCCCGAGCGGACGAGAATCGACGAAATATTTGTCCGAACCGAGCGGGGGCCCCGCACGAACCGAACGTCGTCCTCAAGGACATGGACCTGACAATGAAACTTCGCTTCGGAAAGAGCGCTGGGCCGAAGCTGTTGAGTCAACTAATGCGTGACAGTGACTTCTTGTGTGCCTGTGGGGTCATGGACTATTCACTGCTACTAGGAGTTATCGAAGTGAGCTACCTCGTCAATCGACACAACATCCTCACACGAGATGGGAGTGTCTTCCTCCCTCCCGACGTGTCAGCTGGGAAACCCAACTCACCTCGGAGCAAAGATGGCCAAGCTAGTAGTGATGATAGCACTCCCAACGAGCGGGTAAAGCAGTCGACTCAGTGTCTCCGCGCAGCAGAAGTGGTGATCGGGCCGGGGTTCTACTACATTGGCGTCATCGACATCCTGCAGACGTGGAATCTGTCAAAGAGGATTGAGCGGTTCGTCAAGACCGTCATTTTCCGCAAGGACCCGGACGGGATCTCGGCCATGCCACCGAAGCCGTACCGCGACCGCTTCCATCGCAAACTGCGGGAAATCATTCACCTCGGACACAACTCAAGTATCATTCCTCCCGCACCAGCCAATGTGGGCGAAGCCGATGGGAGGGATGCCAACGGCGACGCAGCACAAGGAGGCCGCGGATTCTCCGCAGAGCTCGGAGAGGAAGAGTACGACCGAATGACCCACATCCGACCCCGAGGCGTCGCTCTGCCCCCTGCAAATCGTGAACATCAAGAAAACGCTGCAGGTTCCTGTGATGAAATGCCCGTGACACCTTCCGCCCAAGGACACGTTTACCAGGGCACTCCCAATGATCCAGTGCTGTGACGATGAACGTATTGTTCACAACAAAAACAACAACATTGATTGAGTTGGTTAAGCGGTGGGAACGCATCTAGTTCCGCAGAGCTCTCGCCGGCGCCGTGCCACCCCCACCCGTGGTCAACGGGATGCACGCTTTGTACACCTGCCACGAGTAGGCGTTCTTGAGGAAGCGCACACCCATCCAGTACCAGCGCAGAGTGCACGTGCCCTTGCAGGCCGAGTAGTCGACGGTGTAGTCCTTGCCTGGGAACTTTTCGTGGCAGTTCTCGCCGTCCAGCACCATCGTGTCGTCGATCCAGACCTCGCACGGGCCGTCGTGGGTGTAGCCCGTCGAGCGCATGGCGTTGCCTTCCGGGATCGGCTGCGGGGTGCCGTTCGGGTCGGTGAAGCCGCAGCTAAAGTCGGCACCGGCGGTGACCGAGTACTTGGCGTTGTCCATGAAGTCGCGCAGCGACTTGTAGCCGTTCTCGGTACGCCAAGCCGTAAAGTCCTCCTGCGTCTGAAGCCTTCTCCTTCGAGGAACGACAAGGGTTGTATTTGGTGTCCTTGTCCGTCGTTGTCCATTGCGGTTCCGGTAATAGCACAACTTGGTGGGCATCGGCGACGGGGACCAGCAGAGCACTGCTGGATAAAGCAGCAGCCACGGCGAAAGCCGATGCGAATGAACGAACCATTTTCGAACGGTGGTGGCGGCGGGGAGGCTTGGCAACTCGGCAAAAAGCAAAGTGAGCCTAGCGAACTGGTGAGTAATGAGCTGTTGTCGGTGGAAGGCCAGCGCCTTTTGTGTTGAAGAAACTGCGGGATGTAGCTCGGTTGTAGCGTGAATCCGATCTCGGTGGGCACCATCTGCGCCACTCACCATCAGAAGCACGCGCTGTGGCATGCAAAGCTATACTGTGACGTAGTGCTGATTGACGTAGAGAGCTTCGGACGGCAATATGAAATTTCAACACCAAGCTCCTTGCTACGGATGATGTGATATCTCCTGCAATAATTGACCACTAAACAAGGTAAAAGCGATTCTCCTAAGCACATCGCCAAAACACTTTCTTTCGGCACGCGATCGTCAAGGACGCCACCGATGAAGCAACAAAAGAGGCTGTGGCTTCCAGAGAGGAATAGGACGACCCACTATCGGCTCCGAGGCGTCGCTCTACCCCTGCAAATCGTGAACACCAAGAAAATGCCGACGCGTATAGCAGCCCCCCAACGACCCAGTGGCAAGACATCAATTAATCTCGAGTGGTGCTCGGCAAAGACGACGACATTCATCACGGTGACGGTATCGGTATGCCTCAATTCGACTCCCCACCTACTGTGGTGTCCTTGTCCGGAAGGTTGTAGCTCGGTGTGGCATGAAATCTCTGATCTTGATATCGGTGGAAACCATCTGCGCGAGGAAGGCCATTCACATCAGAGGCACGAGCTCCGGCATGCAAAACTGCAATGCGGTGTAGTTGAGGCATCCCTCGGGAATAACTTCAGGTCCGCAAGAGCAGTGTGATTCTTAGCCGATCATATCGTCGAAAGAGTGAAACTGCACCGTCTCGATTTAATCCACCACCGTCCTCACCCTTGCCTTGAAGAGCAAATTGCTAACAAAGTTTACCAGCGCGGCAATAAAGAGCAAGCTGCTCTCCGTAGCTCGGATGGTTGGTATTCAGAGGGTGCCTTGTTAGATAGAGATGATTGTGTCACATGTGGTGACCTGTGTATGGATCTCCAGTTGCGGCACAAGCTGACTGGGCATAGGACTCGTCATATGCCGTGCTCTTAAAGGTAAACCATGCAACGCGGGTGAATTCCAGTACGGCACAATGACCATTCCGAACAGGTTACCACATGACAATCGTGCTTCTCTCGCGTCGCTGGAGCTGGTAGTTGTTAAGGTGTTCCTCATTTTCAATTCCTCGACGCGGAATAACAATCCCAGACCTCCACCTGAAGATGATCGTGCTCGTCAAAACCGTTGCGTTAACTGCGATCATCACATTGGCATCAACTCTTTGGTCGATGCCTCGCCGCTCCAGTGCGACCCGTACACGCCCGTCAAGATCAACGTCCCGCTGACGACCTCGCACCCTGCATACGGTGCCAAAGTCGATGATAAGTGCGTCAAGCCCATTGTCCCTCACGACCCGAACAACCAGAATGCTGCGGCCGCTCGTGAGCTGCGTGAGATGGAAGACTCGTCGAACTCCGACATCCTGGACCTCCAAACGTTCTTCGGGTCTACCGTAGAGGTCAATTTTGACAGACTCAAAGCGCAGTACGCATCAGCTTCCGCTCCTACCACCCCTGGGCAAGCAGCTACTGGCCCATGTTCCAAGATAGCATCAATCACGTTTGGAAGACCGGCGAGGCGTGCGCTTCGGAGAAATACGCTAAAGCCCACGGCCTGAACGTGACCAGCTTCAAGGACAAGATCTCGGCCAAATCCGGCGTCGACTCCCAGAAGAGCAGCAGGTCGTGCAGTTCGGACAACGACTGCAGTAGTCTCAACGACGGCAGCGCCTGCGCTAAGCGTGACGGTGCATCGACCGGCCGCTGCATCCCGACTTGGTACGGCATTTGCCACGCGTGGTCGCCGGCCGCCATTCTTGAGCAAGAACCGCAGTGTGACGTGGTGAAGAACAACGTCACGTTTCATGTCTTCGACATCAAGGCCCTACTAACGTATGTCTACGACGGCGCTGCAGTCAAGACGGTCTTCACCGGCGCCCGCTTCAATGGCCCGGACACACCCGCTAACACCGATCGCTTCGGACGCTACACGGACGCCGCTCGCCGTGATCTGGGCGCCGGCTTCTTCCACATTGCGATGGCCAACATCATGGGCAAGCAAAAGCGGTCGTTCGTCGTCGATGTGGCTGCCGGCGCCCAGGTCTGGAACCAGCCGGTGCGCTCGTATGCCGTCCAGCAGATGGAGATCGTCAACACACGTAGAGTGTCCAGGAAGTACTTCAACAGCGCCACGTATCCGTTCAACAACAAGATGGTGCGCTTGGCCTACGTCAAGACCACCTTCAGCTGGATCGTCGAGTCCTACGAGGACGGTCCGCTGGTCTCGAGCGGCACAATTGACAAGTACACCGAGTCACACGACTACGAGTACCTGCTGGAGCTGGACGCCAGCAACAACATCATCGGCGGCGAGTGGGTCGGCGACTCCAAGCAAGACCACCCCGACTTTTTGGTTCCCGACCGGCAAACCGGCAGCAACCGCCGTCACCGATACAGGTCTGAGCTACGGCAACGTCCAGGAGCTGCTCAAGATGTCCATGTCGTGCAGCTCGTAGGAAGATTGCTGTGGTTGTCAAGTCCAATGCCATGGTGCTTACTTTTGTGTACCCCTCAAAACTCTGTTTTGCGAATTAGTGCGACCTTTTCCGTCGCAAAAATGCATTATCGAATTAACCTTCATCCGATTGGCTGAAACTCCTTCCATCTCGTGGCCAGCCATTCCTCTCGATACAAAAGCTCCATTTGGGCCAGTTCTCCTTTTGACCCTCCAAGTAACAGAGTCTGTCAAGATGCCTCGTGGCCCCGCAAGCACCTGAAGCGCATGAGCGCGCCCAAGCACTGGATGCTGGGCAAGCTGGACGGCATCTGGGCGCCGCGCCCGTCGTCGGGCCCGCACAAGCTGCGCGAGTGCCTGCCGCTCATCATCATCCTGCGCAACCGTCTTAAGTACGCTTTGACCAAGCAGGAGGTGACGATGATCTGCATGCAGAAGAGCGTCAAGGTGGACGGCAAGATCCGCGTGGACCCGGACTTCCCGGCCGGCTTCATGGACGTGGTGGAGCTGCCCAAGACGGGCGACCAGTTCCGCCTGCTCTTCGACACCAAGGGCCGCTTCGTGCTGCACCGCATCTCGGACGAGGAGAAGAAGTTCAAGCTCGCCAAGGTGATCCGCCAGGAGTACACCAAGAAGGCCATCCCCTACATCGCCACGAGCGACGGCCGCACCATCCGCTACCCGGACCCGCTCATCAAGGTCGGCGACACGGTCAAGATTGACCTGGAGACGGGCAAGGTCGTGGACCACGTCAAGTTCGAGGTCGGCAACCTGGTGACCATCACGCGCGGCCGTAACGCTGGCCGTACCGGTGTGCTGCACCACATTGAGAGGTAGGAACACACCTTCTGGACTCATTGCGAGCTGGGTGTGGTTGGTAGTCAAACTACGACGGACCTTGATGCCTTTTGAGACGACATGGCGTCGTCGAGTGTCATTTAGCAGGGTACTGATGATTTGTGTATTGCTTTGTGACTGTAGACACCAGGGTTCGTTCAACATTGCCCACGTCAAGGACTCGGCTGGCAACGACTTTGCCACCCGTCTGGGCAACGTGTTCGCCGTCGGCAAGGAGTCGCGCCCGTGGGTGTCGCTCCCCAGGGGCAAGGGCGTCAAGCTCAACATCCTGGAGCAGCGCGAGCTGCGCGAGAAGAAGGCCAACAACTAGATGGCTTTTGGCTGAAAGGAAGAGGAGCGGCGGTTGGTTCGCTGTGGCCTTTTGGTCGCGCACCGGTCCGCTGTTCTCTCGGCTTTTGGACGCAACGAGGAGAACTTAAGAACGAAATGAATAGGAGAGCTACTTTTCGTTCCAAACCATTGGGTTCTATGCCGGGAAGAGCTGTCCGCAGCGAGTGATGGTGACAGGTTGTTTGGGGTCTCCTCTTGCAGTCGCCACGGCGTGGATCTGGTCCAGCACGGAGTAGCTTTCCGCGTCCATCAGACAGCCGAACACGACGTGCTTCCCGTCGAAGGTTGGTTGCTGCAGACAGCGATGATTAGAGGTGAACACCTTTCATAGTTTCAAGTGTTTCTACCGGAGCAAAGTGCAGGTAGAATTGGCACGTGTTGGAGTCGGGGCCGGCGTTGGCCATGGACAGCACGCCGGCGCCCGTGTGGCGGAGGATGAAGTTCTCGTCGTCGAATGTCGTCGGAAGAATGGCCGTCTCCGTCAGCTTTGCATCTCGCGGTGACGTGGGGTCTTCTTCGTTCGGTCCTACGCGACGAGCACTGCGGTCAAACGTGCACTCGCCGCCGGAGCCGTCGTGGTTCTGCAGGAAAACGAGTTAGGTGCAAACCCACGAGACGACCGACACGTACAGCGTAGTCTCCGGACTGGCAGAACTTGTCCTTGACGACCCGGTGGAATGGGCTAGACACGACATTTCAGTCATCCTCAACATGGCAAAGTTGTATCATTGATGCTTACCAGCGAGCGTAGTGCCGTCGCTTCCCCGTCTGAGCCTCCTTCGTTTCGCCCGTGCACAACCGACGGAAGTTCTCAGCAGTTCGAGGCACTACATCCGCTCGCAACTAGGACGAAGCAATGAATACAAAAGAAGCTCCAAGCAAGATACACGACAGCACACCTCAATGAGGAGCCGACCCGTTGCTCTCTCGTCGATGGAGACGTCAAAGAACACCACCGGGTTATCACCACGGAGACGAGGGCGCTGCATCTTCCAGAATTAGCGTGAAAAAGCGGTAAATTTACAAAGACTTATGAAAGCTGTATCTGTGGCACCATCCTTCTAGCAGATCTACAGGAAGTAGGTGACCACGGTTGCCGTCGCAACGCCCAACGTGCCAACCACTTGCGAGGCACCGCTCGAACCCGAAGCCGACGAGCCCGATGACGACGACGTCGAAGAACCCGAAGACGTAGCGGACGACGCAGTGCCCGACGATCCCGAGGATGTGGTGGCGTCGACGACCCCGTGGTGGTGGCGCTGGAGCCTCCTGTGCTGGCGGCCGTCGACGAGGTGCCGCCGGCGGAGGATCCGGCGGTGGATCCACCTGTGGTCGCGGCACCGCCAACCGAACCGGCAGTAGAGGTCGATCCTCCGGTGGTGGCAGCAGCGCCCGATGATCCGGCGGTCGAAGCAGGGAAGCGCCAGCGGCTCCAGTCGATCCAGTAGCACCGGTAGCCCCAGTAGCACCGGTAGCTCCAGTCGCTCCGGTAGCGCCGGTTGCTCCGGTGGCGCCGGTCGATCCGGTGGTGGTGGTGGCAGCGGTGGTGGCTGCGCCGCCGTTTTGGGCGGTGGTTCCGGCGATGGCGAGCGCGGCGATGAGGAGAACCTGGAAGACCTTCATGGTGGTTGGAGTGGTGGTGGTGGTAGTTGGTACAGGTGGTTGGTGACTTGGGGGTAAGTTTGAGAATGCGATTCCAGGCAGAGAACTCCGAGCGATTCGAGCCCAGAGGAAGCGACCATGGTCTCGGATGGCTGCTCTCATGGAAAGCCGTTGCGTTGCCTCGGTCGTATGCAGATATCGCACAGACTAAGATCCGAGCAGCCACACAGGAAGCACTTGCGCACTGCTATAGCCCTGGTCTCAGTGCAATCTGCTTTCGCGCAGTCTAGTTGCGCTAGAGGCGCAACGGCAAGTTGTCTCGGGTTTGGCTCTACATGTAGTAGAGCAGCACGTTGTGGGTTCTAGCTCGTGAGCAGGAGGTTTTGAGGCCCCAGCGATTTAGTCAAGTGGTTAATCTCATGGCAGGCAGCATGGTATTTAATCCCACAAAGAGCAGGTGGTTGGAAACACAGTTTCGGTAGTCTGGAGACGATGACGATGTCGCGAATTTTCTATAGGAGCTTCTCAGGTCGGCGAGTAAATCTCAAATGGTAAGCCACAACGTATGGTGGTTGCTGTCCGTATATACCAGATCGAGCTTCGCTTTTGTCGTCCAAGAGTGTACTAGTATTTTTTTTTGCCGATGAACTTGTGGTAGCGGTCGCGCTGAACAGGGCGAAGACGAATAACGGGCTTTCCAATAGAGAGAAATGAGCAACGATCAAGACTCGAAGATTTCAGGTCCTGCAGGGATGGATAGGGGAAACACCGTCATCGTCTCCAGACTACCGAAACTGTGTTTCCAACCACCTGCTCTTTGTGGGATTAAATACCATGCTGCCTGCCATGAGATTAACCACTTGACTAAATCGCTGGGGCCTCAAAACCTCCTGCTCACGAGCTAGAACCCACAACGTGCTGCTCTACTACATGTAGAGCCAAACCCGAGACAACTTGCCGTTGCGCCTCTAGCGCAACTAGACTGCGCGAAAGCAGATTGCACTGAGACCAGGGCTATAGCAGTGCGCAAGTGCTTCCTGTGTGGCTGCTCGGATCTTAGTCTGTGCGATATCTGCATACGACCGAGGCAACGCAACGGCTTTCCATGAGAGCAGCCATCCGAGACCATGGTCGCTTCCTCTGGGCTCGAATCGCTCGGAGTTCTCTGCCTGGAATCGCATTCTCAAACTTACCCCGCAAGTCACCAACCACCTGTACCAACTACCATCACCACCACTCCAACCACCATGAAGGTCTTCCAGGTTCTCCTCATCGCCGCGCTCGCCATCGCCGGAACCACCGCCCAAAACGGCGGCGCAGCCACCACCGCTGCCACCACCACCACCGGATCGACCGGCGCCACCGGAGCAACCGGCGCTACCGGAGCGACTGGAGCTACCGGTGCTACTGGGGCTACCGGTGCTACTGGATCGACTGGAGCCGCTGGCGCTTCCCTGCTTCGACCGCCGGATCATCGGGCGCTGCTGCCACCACCGGAGGATCGACCTCTACTGCCGGTTCGGTTGGCGGTGCCGCGACCACAGGTGGATCCACTGCCGGATCCTCCGCCGGCGGCACCTCGTCGACGGCCGCCAGCACAGGAGGCTCCAGCGCCACCACCACGGGGTCGTCGGGCACTGCGTCGTCCGCTACGTCTTCGGGTTCTTCGACGTCGTCGTCATCGGGCTCGTCGGCTTCGGGTTCGAGCGGTGCCTCGCAAGTGGTTGGCACGTTGGGCGTTGCGACGGCAGCCGTGGTCACCTACTTCCTGTAAGGTGGCATTGAATTCTGACCCACTGTAGCATACACTAGCAGCCTTTGCAAGGAGTCCAGCAAGGACTTACAATACATTCCGTTTTGTCTTTTCTGAAGTACTATACTACCGGTGCAGTATTTGCAGGTCCCAAGTCTTTGGAGCAAACGTCGGCTTCATGTAGCAACATCGTCGGTGGCGATTGGGTCGGCAGATTAAAGGAAGACCATCCCGACTTTTTGTGGTTCCCGACCAGCAAACCTGCCGCATCAGCTATCACTGACACGGGTCTGAGTTACGCTGATGTCCTAGAGTTGCTTGAACTGTCCAACTCATGTGAAGAGTAGATAGTAAGTTTCAAGGGCAAACACTTTTCCTACTTGTGCAGAACGTGCTGGGATTGATTGTGTTTCGAATTAAGGAAGTAGAAAACGTCGCTTAAACACCGACATTGCTCGCTTTTCGGCGCTGTTGCGGTGTTTCTCGATGACTACGCTTGTCTGCGTCTCGGTCATCCAGTGGCTCACAAAGGAGACTATACCGATGCAATGCAATGGCACAAAATGCTTTATTGATCGGCAGGACGCCAATTCTCTTCTACACGACAGCTTCTTAGCACACGAAGTGCACGGTAGGCTCGCTCGGAGCAGGTGTCGCCTCGGGCGAGTTTGGCGTCGGCTGCTGGTTAGGCACGAAGTCCGGCGTCGATGCGCTGGGCGTCGATGTCGTGGGGCTGCCAACGCTGGGGACGATCGGGATCGTCTGGGACGGCGTTCGGTTTCCTCCCGGGGGCGTCACCACTGGAGTCTGGGGCGAGTTTGGCTGCGAGGTTGGTGTCGAGGGCGAGCTCTGAGACGACGTTTGCTCTTGTTGGTCCTTGGACCCAGCCGCCAAGCTGATGAAGTCCGGGGTGACCCTACAACGTTGTCTTCGTTGCTGGCAGCCGGGGCGTTGTTGCCGAAGAGGTTGATGAAGAAGCCAGCGCCATCGTCCCCGTTAGACCCTGCAGTTGATGCTGGAGTGCCGTCTCCCACGATTCCAGGCGACTGAGTAGTAGCTTGAGGCGTAGATGACGATCCTGAACTGCACGACAGCGACATGTGATGCAGCTCCTGGACTTCCGCCACGCTCAGACCGGAGTCGGTCACGAGCGAGGAGTCGGGCTTTGGGTGGGGAACCACAGAAAGTCGGGGTGGTCTGCCTTCGACTGGTCCAGCCACTCGCCGCCGATGATGTTGTAGTTGGCGTCCAGCTCCAGCAAGTACTCGTAGTTTTTCGATTGCGTGTACTTGCTGACCCCACCGGAAGAAACCATCGGGCCGTCTGTATCCATATCTTCGCTGATGTAGCTGAACGTGGTCTGCGTGTAAGCCAAGTAGACCATCTCGCTGTTGAACAGGTACGACGACGTGCCAAAGTACTTTTGAGACGCCTCGCCTACGTCCACGAGCTCCATCGTCTGCACCTCGTAGGACCGCGCAGGTTGGTTCCACACCTCCGGACCCGCTGAGATGTCAACAACGAACGACTGCTGGTGCTTGCCCATGATGTTGGTTAGCGCGATATGGAAGTAGCCGGCACCCAAGTCGCGACGGCTTTGGTCCGTGTATCGGCCAAACTGGTCCTTGCTAGCACGATCCTCTGGGCCGTTGTAACGAGCACCAGTGAACACGGTCTTGAGGTTGGCTTCAGCGTACATTTCACTCAGGAGCGCTTTAATGTCGAAGACGTGGAAGGTTACGCCGTTCTTCTCCACGTCGCACTGCGGCTCTTGCTCCAGGATCGCAGCCGGAGACCACGCGTGGCAAATGCCGTGCCAAGTGGGGATGCAGTAACCTGTTGATTTGCCTGCACGCTTCGCACACACGCCATTGCCATTGCAGTCCGTGTCGGTCGAGCAAGGCGTGCTCTGCTGACTGTCGACGCCATACTTCAGTGAGATTTGGTCCATGAACTTGGTCACGTCCTTGCCGTAAGCCGTCGCGTACTTCTCAGACGCGGACGGTTCCCCTGCTTCCACTGGAAGTTGATACCGTCTTGGTAGCTCGGCCAGTAGCTGCTCGGCCATGGTGAGGTAGGCGCAGAGGTCGATGCGTACTTCTCCTTCAGGGTGTTGAAGTTCACCTCCATGCTCTCGCCGAAGTATTTCTCCAGGTCGGTGATGTCAGAGCTGTGGCTTTCCTCCATACGACGCAGCTTGCGAGCTTGAATCACCATCGACTCGGCCACGGCTTGGTTGGGGTCTTCAGGGATCGTTGGCTGGACGCAGTCGTCGTTGACCTTACCACCAAAGGCCGGGTGGGAAGCAGTCAGCGGCACGGAGTCGACGGCCGTGTACGGGTTGTATTTGAGTGGTGAGGCTTGGATCAACCCTGTTGTGGCGGCTGCCGCAGCGGCAATGAGCGCGATTGAACGGGAAATGGTCACCATAGTCGTTTTTGCTGATGATACGACAAATGCAGTAAAGTGGAGGTGATGCCGGAAACTTGCCAGGAAGCTGGGAAGTTTGAGAATGAGCTTGCTAGACGACAACACTCGACAATGTTGCTGTCGGTGGCCGTTCCAAAGGGACAACTCAAGGTATTCATCCAGCCGACTCAAAGTTGTCTCGATCAGCCGAAAATGTCGAACAGTGTGATGAACTAGCTGTTCGAACAGCATGGCACCGTGTCAAGCGCAGCGAGCCCGAAGACGTGGACTCCATTGTCATTTCAAACACTTGAGACCGTGGAGATCTCAGACGTTCCTGACATCACCAAGAGCTGGAAGCTGCTCTTGAGCCTCCAGATCCGCTACCAGCAGTTCGGTGACACGACCCAACTGTTCACTTT
>JAAVTG010000727.1:0-47148 GCA_011947345.1 Phytophthora quininea
ATGTTCACACTCGCGATGGAGGCGCAGAACGAAGGCCGTGGTGTTGTCGGATCCACGTCGAACATCCTCAACTTCATTAAGGCCAAGACGGCGGAGGCTGTGAAGAAACAGTCTGGAGAGAAGCTCAGCTTCGTGCTGGGCACGGAAGCCGGCATGATCACGGCCATCGTGCGCGGTGTCCAGGAGACGCTGAATGCTCAGCAGGGCGGCGTCAAGCCCGAAGTGGAGATCATCTTCCCGTGTCAGCTGATGCTGTCGCGACGGAGGGCGAAGAGCTGGTGCCTGGTGTGGCTGGTGGCGAGGCTGCTCGACCGCTGGCGGCTGCGCTACCTGCCCGTTCATGAAGATGAACGACATTGATGCGCTGTTCCGAGTGGCGGAAGGTGTGTCGGCCAAGGCAAATGGCTCCGATCCCCTGGCCAACTTCTACCCTCAAAAGTACAGCGAGCTGATCCAGGGCAAGACCATCTCGGACATTGGCGTACAGCCGATTCTGCACATGAAGTCGTTCATGGAGAACCAAAAGTTTTCTGATGCACTAGTGAAGGACATCCAGACAAGGACTCCTGGAGCCGGTGGCCCGCAGTAAGTGTTAATCCCAGCACGAATGTTGTTGTCTAAAACGAAATAGATATGTTCATTTCCATCAATACGCTGTGTCAAATGCACGGGTGTGTCTTCTTCTGACGTGTTGGTGCGCAGAACCAAAACTTGTTCATTCCAGAACTTGCCGCGCTCGAGTTGCTGTCCAGAGATGACAAAAGCCAAGATCTTCTGTGGCATTGTCGGCACGACCACAGCGTTCGACGTAGCGTCGGCGAGAATGAGAGCGTTTACGCGCTGAAGGAGGCGATCAAGACAACGAACTCGACGATCATGTGTGACGCCAGCGACCTGATGCTCTACTTGACCAAGAAGGGCAAAGACGATCAAGAATGGCTGCTGACGGAGAAAGACGTGAAGGAAGGGACAGTGAGCACCGACGCCTTGATGGAGCTACCTGCGACGGCTGAGCTTAAGAGCATTGGGCTATCGGAGAAGGAGGTGCGAGTGGAGCACACAACCAAAGGCGACAACCCTGTGCACGTGGTGACCGAAGTTCCGTCGTTTGGGGGAAGCGCTCTCGAGATGCCGAGTATTTTGGCCACGACGAGTTGCAGATAAAGAAGCGCCGTGTCGAGGAGATGAACGAGGACGTGGAGATAAAATACTTTGTCATGAAAGAGTTTCCGCTGATGATGCACCCAGTTCAGGACTATAACATCGTCATGGAAAGACATGCGTACAAGGCGATATTCACCGACATGATGGCGGAGGCACGAGTTCAGTTGGGCGTGGCGGGGGCCAACTGGGTGGTGACGGGGAACCCGGGCATAGGCAAGAGCCGCTTCTATCTCTACTGCATCTACCAACTTGCGTGGCGGAGCCAGAAGTTAGACGTCGTCAGAGCACTTCCTGACTATAAACTGGTGTTGAATTGTGGCTCGAAGTTCCAATTGCACGACCCCAAAGACCGGGCATTTATCGACTTGGGCAAGGACGATGTTTCACCTTTCGACGTGATCGCCACGTGGTTCGGCTGATCGACGGGACGTCGTCGGACTTGACTGGTTGGAGTGGAGTCTCGATTTTATTCGCAGTTCCTTATGCGTCAGGTTTGAAAGAGTACGTGAAAGCCCACCCGTTGCAGTACGTCATGCCAGTGTGGACATGGGAAGAGTTGGTCGATTACAACTTGCTTCTTGAAGGCAAACAAAAACTTGTTGAATGTGACTTGCTGTCCAGATACACCATGTTTGGCGGGATTCCGAGGTTTATCTTCGCAAGTGCTGATGAAGTGAATTACTTTTCGAAAGAGCTTGACATAGCCATTAACTCTCTTGACGCGCTGGACATCATAAAACTCGCCAAGACCAATACTGAAGTGCGAGAGGAAGATTACAGCGATCTCGTCCTGCAGATGGTCCCCACCAGGTCAAATTGTTTGACAGATTTTTCTTGGACTTCCTGTCCGACTCGATAGCAGAAAGAGTTGTTGCTCGGATACCAGACGAGAGTTTAAGTGAAGTCGCAGGCTTTGTACTCCAAAGATGACTTCAGGGATATGGCCTCTCTTCGAGACGGATCTACGAGATGCTGTGATGGTTTGGTGTTCGCTAGAAGAAAGACGGATTCATAACCTTATCCCAGAAAACAAACATACTCCAAAGTAGAAACAATATTCATTCGTTTTCCATTGACCACCCTTGATGTTGCACGCAAACACACCCAGTCCAGTTACAAACTGCCGCATCATTCCAGCATCCTCTAGTGCCCCTGTAGCTCTAACCTTCGTGATCGATTGTTTCGAATAATTGGCTTCCATGGCCCTCGGGGCCATGCACACGAAGTAAAAGAGTTCCCGCGAGAGTCCAATTTTGTCTAGCCGCGCCAGGAATTGATTCTTTGATGCGCGCTCAATCACATGATCCGGATCCGTGGTCATCTGCAAACCGATCTAGTGCGTCGAAAATCTTCTCCTTGGAGCCTCCAGGAACCGTCTCAATTTCCTTACATTGTGGTTGGGATGATCAAGGAAAATAAACCAAGACGGAAGGGTTGTTGCTTCGCCACGTGCTGAGCGTCCTCACTTTTCGTGAGAAGTTCACGAATCTGTAGCTTCCTCTGTTTAAACCTCCGACGACTCAGCATCTCGTAGATCTTACCTTGTCGTGACATCAATTGCATTAATCCCAGTCGAAATTCTAAAAGCGTTAGCCAAGGGTATCGAAGCTGGGGCTGACGTTGAAGTTGACGTCGAGGCCGGAGAATCGCGCTCATGAGGTGTCACGGTGTCCGCGGAGGACTCGGTCAGGTCAACGATATCCGGAGATGAAGTTGCAGTTTTTGTTGGCCCTTTGACCGCCAGATCTTTAGATCACGGGATCGATATCCATCATTGAGACTATCAAATTCCACACGTCGTCTGCCGTTCCATTTGGCATGCCACGCTGGCGAGTACCTGTGGAAAACTTTGACACAACAGTACTTGTCGCGATGTCTAACATATTCTCTTCGGTTGACTAGATTTGATCGCAGAGCCGAGATTCTCAGCTTTACGAAGGTGCTCATAGTATGATAATGGCTGACAAGATCACTCTGCGACCAACAGGTCAATGCCCTAGCGGTCGGAACGCTTTCTCTTCACGCTCCTTTTCGAATCCTTTTCCGGCATTAAGTCCAAGATCATACGTGCATTCTTCTTTAGTTCCCCATGGCCTGTCCGACGAAGTTCCATCAGATACGGAGTAGCTCCTTCGTCTACGATACGCTTCACATTCGGTTTGTGATGCTTCACCAAATTGCGCAAGCTCATCGTAGCACAGTCTCTCTCATAATCCATCCCTCTTTTCAAGAGCCCGACTAGAACGTCGATTGCTCCACTGCGCCCTATCACTTCACAGTTGTGCGCATTACATGCAAGATCCCCTAGAATTTCTGCTCCCACGTATTTGTCCTGGTCTGTCCCTGACCGGATCCATTCTGCTATTCTCGTACTACATCCAGCATCGACTATCCTGGAGATGTTTGCTTTGTTGTTTCTGACAAGCTCCCCGTAGCAATCGAACGCCCGGAATTTCAGAGTCCGATCCATTGCTGTAACAAGTTCCACGACTCGCTCGACGGCACCACTCTGTTCAAGCGTCACTTTGAACTCATCGTGCCTGGATAGGAACGTTACGAGAAGCGTCGAGTACTCTTTCGCCTTGTCGGACCCACTCCGCATGAGCTTGACCACAAGAGGGATCGCACCCTTGTCCACAATAGCTTTACAGTATCTTTCATTGTTGGCAAGGCGACCCAAAGCATACGTGGCTTGCGCTTTCTGTCCATCGGTTGAGTCTCGCAGAAGAGCAACGAAACATGCAATTCCCCCGCATTGATGACCTCTTTCCTATTCGCTGGTTCGTCAGCGAGAGACCCCAAAAGATGAGCTGCATGCTCTTTCTGTAAGTTCGTTCCGGTTCGCAAGTACTCGACCAACTGTGCGATGGTGACAGCCTTCACCAAATCCTTTTGGCCTGGTAACTACTGTCCGATATGAAAGCTAAAGCGAAGAGAGAGTAAGTTTTATGAGAGCTGTCATCATGTTGGAGTAGTCCGACCAGAAGCTCGGCGATTTCGTCAATTGACACCACGTTTTCAATGATGGTGTCTCTGGCATAAAAGCCGATTGCACAGGCTGCTAGGCGTATTTGCATGTTCGTACCGCTTCGCAAACGCGCTACCACAGACGCCAAGGTCCCTCTCTGCTCGACGTTTTCACGAAACTTCTCAGTCAGGGTTAGATTTCCAAGAGCTTGACAAGCAAACACTTGCAGCCATTCATCCCCTTTCTTCATAATGCTATGAAGAGGAGCAATCACGCCAGCCTCGCCGAGTTGATCGATGCAGCCCAGCTCGGCGAGACACGCACAGTACACGACCGCCTTCGATTGCTTCTGCTTGACGCGACTGCGTAGTACTTTGCGATGACTTTGCACTCAGTCGCTGTCGCTTCTCGAATGGAATCACGAAGCAGTTTATATTTCTCCTGGGGCAATTTCACATCGTCAACGTCCTCGAATTTGGTCCAGCGAAGACACTCGAGCGCGCACACCTGCTCGAAATGGGATCGACCATTCTCGACCACGCTCACCAAAGAAGGGATACCGTCATCGTATATCTCTTGTCGCGTGGCATCGTCCACACAAGCCTTGAGCAGCAGCTCCAATGCTAGTTCACGCTCACCTTCACTGCCGACAGCAACCGCTCGGATCAAAGCCGGAACTCCGGAAGCGTCGGTCAAAGGCAGCAACTTTATCGGGGTTGGATCTGGGGTTGGATCTGGGGTTGGAGTCGGAGTCGGGATCGGAGTCAGGGTCGAAGCTGGAGCGGTGAGTGCAAGAGGTGCCGCAGCAGAAGACTCGGTCAGGTCAACGACATCTGGTGGTGAACCTGCAGTCTCTATGGACCCCTTGACCGCCAGATCCTTCAGGTGGTCGATCACTATGTCGAGCGTAGGCCTTTTGACAGAATCGACGTCCACCATTGAACCCAACAACTCCCACACGGCATCCGTCATACCGCTCAGCTTCTGGAATGGCCGTGGATTTGTCAGGTTCTCAACAACAAGATTGTCCCGCAAGTGTGCGAACGGCGGCTCTCCGCTCACAGCCTCAATGATACACATACCAAACGAATACACATCCGACGCAACCGACGGCCGCTGCTGCAAACACTCTGGAGCCCACCACCGCACACTACTCGATAGAGTGCCACACGAATTCGACCCAAAGACACTGCAGCACGACCGCATCGTTGCCAGACCGACATCCGACACCTTCGCCTGGCCGTCCGCCCCCACCAAAATGTTGTTCAGCTTGAGATTGCCGTGCACCATCCCGCGCTGGTGAATGTAGGCCAAGCCCAGAGCGGCCTGGTACAGCAACTTCCACATCTGCCTCCTGGTCTCCTCTGATCTAGCCAGGAACGACCCCAGGCTGCCGTTCAGAGCCTCCTCGTACAGAACAAACGGCGGAGAGCTCACATGAGAAGCCGCCAGCAGCTGGACAACGTTCGGGTGGCTCATCTCGTACCAAGAGTTCACTTCCTTCTCCACTTTCAGCCGCGCTCGTTCATCAATGACCAGTTCCCCAACACCAAATCTCTTCACCACCACCTTCGTACTCGATCTCACTACTCCACGATGAACTGTTCCGTGTGGCCCACGACCAAACGCTTTGCTCTCACAACGCACCTCCGTCACAGGGATAAACCACAGTGGTAAAGTGTCCACCCTCGTCTGAAAGAGCGACTCGATAGTCAGCACCAGATCCTTCATCACCACCACCAGACCTCCACCTTGTGAATCCTGTCTCTCAATTGCAAACTTCAGAGTCATCAGAGCTTCCACTTGCGTCTGTGGGTCCTGCAACGCACCAAACACAACGTCTCTGTCCTTGACCGTCACTTTGAAAAAGTTCTCCGCCAGTTGGTTGTCGTCCTGCAGCTGCTGCTGCCAGTCCCTCGCCGCCAACTTGAACAGCTCCAGCCGATCCAACAGCAAGTCCACTTGCTGGTTGAGTGTTTCCAGCTCCGTCATCTTCTTCCGGTGCGTCACCACTCGAAGCAGCAACGTTTGGTCGCGGAAACGTTCAACATGGTCGAGGAATTGGACAACGATGGCTACAAACGTCGACATGGCTTCAGTTTGGCGGGAGTCGACGACGGCGACTTGGAGCGCTAGCAGCCTCGCGTGCAGTCGCTGGCAGGCCTGCTGGGTCTCGTCTTGTGCTCCACATCGCTGGAGAATGGTCTGGAGCACCTTGTGGACGGGGCCAGCGCCAGGAACGACTGGGACAGGCACCGCTCTCATCGCACGTAGCAAATGGGTACGATAATGGGTACAGCACTCCAATCTGGAACGACAACTCTGAGCCAAGTAGTTTTGCACGATCGCCGGTCATTTCCTGCCTGATGCCGCTTCTAGCTACCTGTATCCGAAACGTATTTTTCTTCGAGGGTCGTGGCCTTCATCATAATTTTCCTCAAGCTGTTGTTGGCTTGGCATCTACAGCTGGACATTGTCCGTCTGGTCGATCTGGTCGCGTCAGGACGAGCCTCAGTGACAAAATATGGCAGCCAGCAACTTGTGCGACTCGGTGCTGGAGCTGGGACCTCCTTTCATGCGGACCAAGACGGTGCGGCGGCGGCGATGGTGGTGCTGGTTGCCGAAGCTTTTACTGCTGACCAGCGTTGTGTACGCGTCCGTGGTGCTCTTTTGGTCTGTCTACAACATCAACACACTGGCCAAATTGGAGACGAGTTTGCTGTCTGACGGCGGGAAGAAGTTGGAGCAAGACTGGAATTGTCGACCTCCCGACTGGAGAAAAGACGCCAAGAAACCTCCGTTGTGTTGGATGGAGAGCGACGAGGGAGTGTCGACCGGACGGAGCGCGAGACCCCGAGAATGACCAGAACTGCACGCAAGTAGTGTCGAATGGGGAGTCTGGCTTCTGCGAGGTGGAGGATCTGGACTCGGGAGAGAGGTTTCGAGTCATGCGTCGCCATTGCAACAGCATCCGACGAGGAGTGGGCTTCCGCTGCGAGTTAGCGCCAGACTTTGTTAACTTTCGAGCGCAGGTCCGGAATAAGAAGCAAGAAGCTTTACAACCGAGTTTCACGCTGCCGAGTGTTGACAACAACAAGAAGATTCCACGTGATGGGATTGTTATGGTGGTATACCCAAAATTGCTTGCGAGTGCGTACGCTTCGATCCGCGTCCTGCGAACTGTTTTGAACTGCAAGCTGCCGATTGAGATCTGGCATCGCCCTGACGAACTGGAGCTGAACGATGAAAGGTTAGCTCCGCTGCGGCATTTGGCGGAGAAAGAAGGACCGATCATTTTCCAGGAGATCCTGCATCCTGAGGCGAAGAGATTCGTCGCCAAGATTCACGCCATCTACTACAGCTCCTTCGATCGATTGCTGTTCCTGGATGCAGATAATGTTCCAGTGCGAGATCCGACTTTCCTCTTCGAGACACCAGAGTTTGTAAACACTGGCGCTATTTTTGGCCCGACTTCTGGTTCCCAGACTCCACCATCTTCGGAGTGCACGAGAACTCGTTGCTGTGGGAGATGTTGGACATGCCGTTCGTCGACATGTTCGAGCAGGAGAGTGGGCAGCTGGTTGTGGACCGAAAACGGCACGCTGCCCCTCTGGAGCTCGTCAGATTTTACGCTTTTCATCAACCGAATTTCTTTTCTCATTTAAAACTTGTATGGGGTGATAAAGATCTGTTCCGGTTAGCTTGGCTTGAGCTGGACGTGCCGTTCCACATGATCCAAACGCCTCCTGGCATGGGCGGAGCTGTCGTCGACGTTTTCTTGCGCTCCGACTTTTGTGGTATGACGATGGTCCAACACGATGCAAAAGGGGATGTGTTATTCATGCATCGCAATCAGCACAAGCTAACAGGAATGCACAAAGATCTACCCGAAAACGAAGAAAGCGGTGCTAAACATCGTGACGAACTCGCAGACCCACAGATTTGGACACATCTCATGCGGTTCCGGAAGCAATCAAGTCGACGAAACTACTTGATCCAGTCATTTCGAGTGCGCCTGGACTTTGAGGAAAGCCAGAAATGCTTTGGCAGAAGAGATGTCCATCGCAACCCTTACTTCGAAGTCCAGGAAATCACTGACTTTGGGTTCTCTGGGCTCGAAAAGCAGTTGCGATATTTTGCTACGGAGTCCAGACAGCATAGCCCAGAGGCAAAACCATGAGGCCCAGAAACGAGGTACGATTAACGGTGCGAGAAGTTCAAACGCACAGGTTGCAGAGCTAGGTGTCAGATTGACGAGCCAAAACTCCGATTTCAGTCAAGTCACTTTTGAGTCTGGTGGATAGCCTGCGAAGCAGATTAACGGTCGGACGGCATGATTATGAATGGGATGAAGCGCACAGATTTGCAGTTTGGAGTTGTTAAACGGCTGGTGCTGTTCGTGGCCACCAAAAAGCGTACAGTCGATCGCATTTATTGCAATGCGTATTAACGTGACGCTGGAAGTGATTCTAGAAACGTGGTGAGGTACGAATTGCTGGCAAAAGAATCCGTTCCAACTTCGCCCACACGTCCCGCTGCACAGAAGAAGAAACGGCGTATGTAAATCGCAACCGAGCCGACGGGGTCCGTATTCATGGATGGGGAAACAGTGCTACAGCATTTTATACGCCTACCGTACCTCAAGGCTGGGATGGAAAGCAGATCTCGGTCGATGGTCCACGGTCACGCCGTAAACATACATTTGGGGATGAGATGCCGAGGTCGTTACCACCATGCGGTATGCACTTACTCAAAGCGCTCACTTCTGGCTGCGAGTAGAAGAGTGGCCCCAAAGGCTATTATACGGCAAGGACATGTGCCAGGAGACCATCGTGTTGTTCGACGACAATCGGGTAATGTTTATCGGGACGTGCCCGCTGGACGAGAATCTGTCCCATGAAGTATGCCGCGGGTGGGAAGCCCCACACAATCCGCGTACGGTGTCGATAAGTGTGGCCAGCGCTTCAAGTCGGATCCATTGGAGCGCAGAAACTAGTCTCTGATTACTGTGCAAGCGGAGGCTGTGAATTTGAGGCGTGAGAAATGACAATGCGTCGTTCTATTATACTGCGGGCCATCCAAAGCAGCCCAACATATGTCGAATTCGGGCCGCCACTCGGTAAAACGCCACCTCAAACTCACTCGCGCGGCCGACCACAGCTCCAATGCAACTCCGACTACGTGCAATGTTGACGGTTGCAATCGTTTGGTCGGTAACGACGGTATTTGTCACCGCACGGAGCAGCACGACGTCAAGCAACACGTTCCCGACCAAATCGGGCATTCGGATCTGGGTGGACCCTGCGACTCCCGATGATCGTCAGACGTACATGAGCTCCCGAGGGCAGCGATGGGATCTCGTCATGAGCGACGAGTTCAACACGCCCAACCGAAGCTTCCGACCCGGTGACGACCACATCTGGACGTCTCTCGAAAAGCCCGACGGTGTCAATGGCGCTCTGGAGCTCTACTCGCACAACATGACCTCGACCCAGTGCGACGACGACGGCACGTGCTACTTCTACATCAAAGCTGTGGACGAGTTGAACGTCATCCACGTCTACAACATGTACACGCACCCGCCCGGGTATGTCGATGCCTACTTCTTCTACCGTGCGGCAATGGTGCAGTCCTGGAACAAGTTTTGCTACCAAGGAGGCATGCTCGAGGTGCGCGTTCAGCTCCCCGGAGCTGTTTCGAAGGATTCCGGCAACCCTGACCTAGCGCAGGGACCGAGTGGAAGAGTCAAGACGGGTAAGTACTACCCGACGTGGCCCGGCATTTGGATGATGGGAAACCTCGGACGCGCCATCTTCTCAGCCTCGACGAACCGCATGTGGCCGTTCTCCTACGACGCCTGCGAGCCAGACGCGTTCGACCCCAACAACCAGCGGATCAGCGCTTGTGATGACAACCCTGGCTACGGTCTCAACCCGAACCAAGGCCGTGGAGCTCCAGAAATCGACGTCCTTGAAGGCAGTGCGAGCTTGATCTCGTCCTCGCTGCAAATTGGTCCGGGTATGCCCGACGACTACCGAATGTACGGGGCAGACCCCACGAGCGGCGACTACTACGGTTGTTTCTACACGGGTAACTGTAAGACACTCGGCGCGAATTACATCCAAGTGCCGACAGCGTACTACGCAAAGCGTGGCCACAAGTCCTGGTACCAAGGTCTCCGCTATGCTGCCAACAACAACTGCGCGCCGGACGCCGACGCCAAACAAGCCTATTCGACGGTGGTAGCATCGGTAAAAGCAGGTATCACCGAGAACACGTGCTCATTGGAAACGTGTCCAGCTTCCAGTGATGTTAATGGGGACTTGGGTGCCATCGACGGCGTTGGGGACAGCCATTGGGGGATCAATTCGAACGGCACTTGCTATCCGCTCATCAACTCATACACTGGAGCCTACTTGTGCGACCCGGACAACACTTTTTCCAAGTGTGCCATGCCTCGTAATGAGTCGACTACCCCGAAGTCCAACGCCATGAGCTCGTTCAATTACCAAATGGATGCCATCTCAGCAAATTGGCCCGTTCACGTGGCCGCGTACACGGGATACGTCACGTACCAGCTCGAGTGGGTGACCGGCAAGAACGGCTACGCACGATGGATGCTCAGCGGCAACCCGCTGTTCGAAGTGCCGTCTGCCTCCATCTCGGACGTGCCACAGAATGCTAACAAGACGAACCCCACCAAGATCATGCTGGAGGAACCGATGTACATCATTTTCAACGTGGCGCTGTCGAGTTCGTGGGGTGCGACGCCGCCGAACGCGGGCAAAGAATGCCGCGGAAACGGCACTGACCCAGTCGTGAACAAGATCTGTGACTCGTTCCCCATGTACATGAAAATCGACCACATTCGACTGTACCAAGACCTGAGTGACGGTCTTGACGCCGACAACTACATGCAAGTTGACTGCGACCCAAAGAGCCACCCAACCAAGAAGTGGATCGAAGCCCACATTGACGAGTACCAGGACGACGACAACCACCACAAGGAGGTTGCCGGTAAAGCGTTCTGCACGACGAACGATGACTGCACGATTGGCGGGGATCTAGGCAAGACGACGCTGAAGACGGGCAAGTGCGTGAAGAATCGCTGTCAATGCACGTACTCGTCGTCTTGGGGAGGTCCTCGATGCACGACGGCAATCTCCGGCACGTCTACCGCTACGAGCAAGAACACGCTCTCCACCGACTCGTACGGTCCCCCGATGAGCCTGTCGATCGCTATTGCGGGCGTGGCGATTTTCCTGTCGTTCACTTCCGTGATATGGTCGATCAGGAGAGAGAACAAGAGGGCCGCAATGGCGAAGAAGAACGTGAAATCCGCCGCCGATTGGGCGCTTTACAACAACAGTAGCGAAAACGCTCATCTTGGCCGGGCAAAGCACACAACTGATAGTAGTTCGAATGGCCGGACAAGCGAACTTCATCACCGCCCAAAAGACAACTACAGCCAGAATTTTATTTGACACCAGCAGATAACTGCAAAGCATTCAAAACAACGATGTGGCACCTCTTGTTCTTACCAGCAAGCACCACATTAAACATCTCAACACAAGTTCTTACGAGCGCTTGCGTTTTAAGTTCAGTCACTCGCTTGGAGCCGACGCAGTCTTCAATAGAGCTTCGAGCGTATGGCATGCTCTTTCAGACTTTCGCTCCCCGTTTGCAAAAGTCCAATCATCGTCGGCACGGCTTGCGATTCTCGGATAGCTGTCGAGTTCTTTCCGATGTTGGCAGACTTCAGCAATGCACGCGCAGTAGACCGCCGAGTTTGTTTTCTCTTGGTCGTTTCCATTTTGTAGACCAACAAGACGTGCACATTCGCCTGAGGTGGCATCACGGAGGTAACATTGCTGGTTCTCGTAGTCTTCTCCCGCAGTATGGAGTCTGTATCTGTTGCCCAACACAAACAGTCCATGGCACAGAGCTGACCAAAGCAATTTCCTCCTTTCTTTACAAAACCGAGCAGCAGCAGGATTCCATCGTAGCTGTACATTTCGTTGCTTTTTTCATCCTCGACGCATGGTTGAATGAGGAAGGTCAATGCCGTCTCTTGCTCACAGGCGCTGCCAGATCGGATCGCAGTTAGCAATTCCGTAACAGAAGTCTCGATGTTTACAGTCACACCTCTCTACTTGACAGGCGTTTGGGCCGCTGAAAATGGCCCATTCTCCGAGAGGATCGGTCAAATTGAGGGAGAAGCCTTTATTTCATGTGTGCGGTTATGGCTGCAAGAAGATGTCCACAGTTGTTTGGCGCCTTCTGTGAACTAACTAATTGCATTCTTGCTGGTTGTGTTATGCTCAAGATCATTTGTTGTTCTCGGCTTGTATCACCAGCACACTGAAAAGAAAAGCAGACAACTCCAAGCAATGCTTCAACGCAACTGAAGCTGGCATGGGAGGTTCTCCTGTGTCTTCCTCGCTGTCAGAAGCGCTCAGTGTCTCTGTATCATCCACAGGAGGCTCGTGGATATCCTCACTCGCATCCACTCCAATATACTCCTCCACACTTTGGTTTATGTTCATGCTGGACATCATTCGAGCCAAATCATCAAGCACAACTTTGTCGACGGCCCCAGAATAATCTTCAGCGTTTCGACTGTTTGCCATAGTTGCTCCATCGACACTTCTTGCTTTTGCCAGGAATGTTAAATGCATCCATTGACTAACCGTGCTAATGCTGACGGTCTTCTTGAAAGTGGCACGCACCCATTCGATGACCTCGGTGTGCTGCACGGTAGGATGTCGCCTGCACTTTAAATTGACTTGGAGCTTCTCTTCTTGAGTTAGCGTGGGAGCAACACTACCAGGAGCCATCTTCCGGGTTGGAAGTCGTGCGATATGACTCGATTCGTGCGGGATGGAGTGTAAACCACACGATTTGATTGGCGTGCAGTCGTCCATTTAGCGAGGGGAGCTACTAAACCTTGCTGTCAGGTAGCGGGTAAATCCAGTGCAAGTAGAGGAGTAGCAGAGTGAAACCGATACTATTGGAAGGGTGTAGTGAAGAGCGAGGCAAGAAGTGGATTGCGCACAAGGAAGTAGGTTTCAAAGTGAACTTTATTGATCATTGCCAACCTTCTACTGCTTCTCCAGCAGAGGTTCGAACAACCCAAAGTATTGTATTATTCAGTAATACAATACAAATACAATACTAATACTAGCATACATGTCAAAAGTATTTGTATTAATATCAGTAATACTGATTCAGATTTTTGTATTACATCTACTACTCTTGATAATACTTTGTAAGTCCAATCCCCGATTCCTGATTAAGATTTTGCACTTCACAACTCAACTTCTAGGGGTTCCAAAAGAGACGAGTTTTCGTTGTCTATTCACATTTCAGTATTAATTCACCTTTAAAGGTCCCAACTGATAAGAATTTGTATTGCGCGAGGCCCAGGGGCACGTAGATCACCTCCCTGCTCGGCCCAATGCAACAAACCAACCAACCGGAAGTCACTTCGAGGACGGGCGAGTATGAGGTGATTAGCTATAGTGTAACTTATTAGATGTTGCACACCATCTTTGGGCGGCCATCCAGTACATTTATACGAGCCATGGCCAGTTCGAGCTCGCGTGAACATGTTCTTACACAACAAACCCTTGACAAGGCTCTGTTGCCAAGATTACAGGCTCGATGATCTTTATCCGCGCTTTTCCATTCTTGTAAACGATGCCTGGCTGGTTTGTGTGGACTGACTGGACCAACTCAAATGCGTGGTGTCTTCATGGACCTGGCGCTTGCCACGCTTCTCCCATTTGTACATCGAAGCCGTCCAGCACATTTACACGAACCACAGCTGGTCCGAGCTCACCTGTACACATTCTTGTGTCACAAACACCTGACAAGTCTTCACTGCTAAAACCACAGGTTCGTGATGCTCGTCTCCGAAACAACTTCTTCAGACGTTTCACCGCTCGTTTGCTCAAAGTATCATCGAAGTATTAATACAATTTATACTACTACTACTACAAAGCTTTCAATTTCTCATAAGTATCGTGGTATATTAATAACAGTAGCAGTATTTGTATCAATAACCCAATACTCGATTTTTCCCGCTAATCCGAATCTTTGTTCACCAGCCAAAAGAACATACGATACCGGTTTGCGTAAACAATCACGATTTATAACAGCTTACCCGGGCCTGTAGGTCCCGGAGGAAACCCGCAGATCGTAACACAAGCAGCTCAGTTATAGAGATTCGGATATATGGCCGACAATGCTTCTACTCAAAACAGGGTTATTGAACACAACCAAATTGTTTTGATGTATTAACGCAGATCCACAGTCAACCTACTGATCAAACCGTAGGTAGCTCGCCCTTGGCGTTTTAGAGCGTACACAACGTCTTGTGCAGTCATCGTCTTCCGGTTAGCATGTTGCATATCGACTACAGCGTCCTGTATGAGGCTCTTCAAGAAAACCTGCAGAACACCTCGCATTCGGTCGTATATCTGCGGTGACATCCGTACAATGCCACCTCTTCGAGCGAGGCGGCGGATGGATGCGCTGGAAATGCCGTCAATGCTGTTGCGTAAGACGAATCGATGGTGTCGAGACCCACCTCTGCCTGCACCAGTAGCTGCCTTTCCACGGCCTGGCATCTTCATGTAGAACAGTAGATTTAGTAACGACGCTGGAGTTATAATTTCCTTGCGCACCTACCTCCACGACTAGCTCCCTGCAAGGAAAATTGGAGAATGTGGCTGGTCTGGGATAAGTGGAGTGTTGGCATGTACAGACATTAATTTTAATTAGTTCCCTACAACGGAGATGGTGATGACATTAATTGTAATTAGTTCCGAGCATCCCTTTAAAGCAAGAAATTTAACTATTTCTTACCATCCAACCAAGCTGTACCCTAGCTGCTCGGTGCCTTAAGGTGTACTTTAGCGATGACAGACTGTCCATTAGCTCCCTGTGTCTGCGATCCGTATCGCGCAAGTCTTCAGCTCTTCGCTCCCTCTTCAACGCCTCCACATGAGCCTTGTCCTTATCCAAAACGCGGCGCCGCACCTCGTACTTCACGCTGCTGGAGCCACGCCAACAGCCGATCGGTTGTGGATGCCTCGCTATCAGCGGGCAACTGGAGAGTCGGTCGTTCTCGCTCGCCGCTTGGCCTGGCTTGGTCCCTGCCGAGCGCACCAGCATCCTTGCTCTGCGTCACAGCCACTGTGAAATCTGCTTGAGACCCACCTACTGCCATGCGATGCCGTTTTCCGCGGTGTCGGCGTGTATTCTTCTTCCTTGGTGCGTCGGACGATTTGCTGTCGCAGCTGAGCAGCCAGCATGACTTCATGGCAACCTCCAGTATCACTAACCTGAGCATCTCGCACAGACGTGTACAACGCGGTGAACTTGCGCTTCAGACTAGCAGCGTCACGAGGCTGCCAATTCAGGTCGCTACACGCGTTGTAAGCAGTCGCAACAGCAGCCCACTCCTCTTGGTGAACTGGTAACCTTGCCGCGATGATATCCAAGAGTCTCTTCCGCTCTGCCTCGGTGTAGTTCCGTACTCCTCTTGGTTTTGTCATCTGCAGAATTGGAAACGTTGGTTAGCGCTCTCCCTACAGCACAGCCTCCTCCAGACCTTACCTCTCTCTCCTCGTACCTTTTGGAATGACGTCTCGACGAATGGGTGCCAACCCGTGCCATAGATCACCGTTCCACTTTTTTTTAAATGTAACTTCAACGTCAGACGCAAACAAAAAGCTCTCCCCACAAGAACACTCTCACATGAATTATGTAGTTAAGCGTACGAGCACCAAAGCAACACTACGGATGGTTGTTCTCCCGGCTCAGATCTCGTAGCTTCACCGTGAGCTGGCAGCGGTCTTCTTGAAACAGGCGCAACTTAGAGTAGCTGTTGATGTTCACGAGCTGACCTGGGCGGGGCAAATCGTCCGAGCCCGAGTCCATATCCCACATGGTGGCGGTCAGCAGTATGGCATCAATCGCTTCTTGGTTTTGTAGTGTCTGCAGGTATGAAGACACGATGGGGAGTCGGCGAAGCTCCCTAAGTTGGCCGGTAGTCTATTAGATGCTAATTGACAAGTGAGCTACAATGAGCTTATCTATCGTTTGGGGACTCCATGCCCCGAGCACGGAGTTGGGTGGTTGACAGTCGTGTCAACACCAGTGTCGTTATCTACTCGGAGGTCATCACGTGATACGATACCGTGTCATCCTGGCTCGCGTTACGAATTGATGTGCACGAGACCATCCAGTCGCCATCACTGGCTGGTGATCTCCACACTACAGTGGTGCACCCCGTTTTCGACAGGGTGGACCCGAATACAACTTACGTTACGTCATTTAACAATGTTGTTCATGGACCTTCAAATGCATTAATATACAATATAGACTATGTGCTAGCATATGTGTAGCCATGTCGAAACGGGGTGCACCACTGTACACTGCCCCGTAGGAGCAGTTATACGTGTTGGGTTTATGTAACCCAAGTCGGTGGTAGTAACGGTCCGACGTATCCATGGACCGGCCGTATCACAGGTGTTACAGGTTCAACGCGTTGAAGTTGATCTGTAACGGTATATATCGGAGCCAATATTAGATAGTTTTCGCTGGGAAAACCACGAATGTAATGCTCATTGCTGATACTACATGGTAGTAAGCAGGAATTGATACATAGCAAACAAATGTTGATTGCGACAAAACTACTAGAGCTTTTTATTGAAATTTGGTATGAACGCTTGTCCAGTACTTGCGTACCTTGGCATCCTGTTTTTGGATGTACTGACCTAGTAGAACATTGACTTCTTTAGCTAGGGAAGTCAGCGGTTCCCACGAGTCTTCTACAGACTCTAGGCCTTTCCAGCCCACTAGTATCTCGTAGTCTTTGATGGAGGAGTTCCATCGATGCTTTTAAGCTGATCGATGGCCAATATGATGCCCTGGGCAGCCACATGTTCGAGTATCTCCTCGGTCACGTCCAAACTTTTGTCCATGTAGAACTTAAGACGTGACGGGTGGACATCTAGCTCATCTCCTGTGACGAGGTGGCTCACTCGGAACGAGTGAGAGTCCGCTCGGACCACCTTGTAGGGTCCTTGACATGTGACGAGGAGCTTGTTGCCTTTCTTCTCATCAACACGGGAGCGGAGGACGTAGTCCCCACGTCAAAGTTGACGGTGTTCTCGCCCCGCTCCCTTTTCTTGTTGAGGAGGCGCTGCTTGAGGCGCTGGTCGGCAACGGGCTTGTGCATCTCTCGCAAGCTTGAGCGCAATGTGGCCAGGTGCTCAGAGATCGCAGCTGTTGTTTGCGGCAGCTTAACCAGCTTCTTGGTGCTGGCGTCGTAGAACTCGGCTAGGGGCGTCGGACATGGCAGCCCCGTGAATAGCTCCGTGGGAGCTCGGTTGCCGAGTGATGGCATAGCAGTATGGTTAAGACTCGACTGCACGAGCGGAACTAGGTAGACCCAGTCCTTGGTAGAGATCTTGTACTCCAACATCATCGCACGCAAAACTTGTAGCACATCACGATTGACACGCTCTACCGACCCGTTTATCCATGGGCTGTAAGCGACCGTAAATTTCTGGCGCGTCTTGAGTCGCCGGGATAACTCGGCCACCACCTCGTTTTTAAAGTGGCTACCGTTATCACTAACCCAAACCGGCGGGGCTCCGAATCGACTGTGCCAATCCAAGATGGCTGCTGTTGCCACGGCGCTGTCGGCTGCATCGCATACTACTAGCTCGCAGAAATGCGTAGCATGGTCTTTCAGCACGAGCATATATTTGCTGCTGCCGAAGGATTCACCAATGAAAAGAAAATCCCAATGCAGGACTCCGTTGCGTTCATCGCATTCGATTGTCTCGCCCCACGGTCGACGAATAATTCGTCCACCTTTGACGTGGGGGCACAACAGGCATGTCGACACGAACGCGTGTACGACACGGTGGATGTCGGCGATGTGGAACAGTCGGCGCAGATGGTTGACCATGGCCTGCTCCCTCGATGACCTTGGGCTCCGCAATGAGCAACAATGCACAGGCGTCTGATTAAGTCTGCGCATGCTCGGGGAATCCAAAGTGCGTTGTTGATTCGCAGTGCATTGCTAGAGTCCTTGACAGCTCCGGGTGGTGGTCGATGCTTCTGTTGGGCGGTGGCAATCTCGTCCAGCGATGGCCAGATGAATCCTGTGTCATCAAGCGGTCGTAGAATGACTTGTGCACTTGGCTTTTCAGTCACGCTCTTGGGCTTTCGCCCACGTCGAGTGAGACGCTTTGTCTTGATCGTCACGGTGGGTTGGCCAGCCCATCGTGAGAGCATGTCCGCCCAGACATTCAAGGTTCCTTCCACGTGCTCGATAACGTAACGGTAGGACATCAGCTTGATCGCCCAGCGCAGCAGTTTCCCCTAATGTGCTTCTTGACGCTGGCGTGTGGGGCGAAAACGTGTATCAAGTTTCTATGATCGCAGTAGATACGAAAAGGTTTGGCTCGCAGAAGCAGATAGTCTAGCTTATCGCACGCGAGCACAATAGGATACGACTCCTTTTCAATCACGGACCAATTCAGCTGAGCTCCACGAAAAGTTCCACTAACACACGTCAGCAACTTGTGTTGCTGTGCTGTAATGGAAGTCTTGGGGTCGAAGTCAGATACTTGAGTGATGATGACTGCAAAGCCTGTGTCCGAGGCATCCGTGAACATGCAGGTAGTGGCATTGTCATCTGGCAGCGCTAGAGTCGCAGCACTAGCCAACAACGTCTTGACCTTGTCGTACGCATGACGCTCTGCCTCACTCAACACGATGGCAATCCCTGCCGCAACGCGTTTGGTTCGCTTGCCACTCTTTAAAGCATCATCAAGTAGCGTCTGCAAAGGCTCGACTGCACGCGCGTAGTCGATGATTGATTCCCTCATCCAGTTTGAGGCACACAAAAACTGTTGCAGCTGTCCAGCCGTAGTAGGATAAGGCATAGCTGTAAGCGCGTCAATTCTAGCGGGGTCATGAGCAACTCCTTCGCAGCTGATAAGGCGTCCACACCACTTAACGGAGGTTTGGTATAAGCTGCTCTTCTTCGCACTAAGCTTCAGTCCGAAAGCGGCGACCAAATCGAAGAATTCCTCAAGTTTAACGAGGTAAGTATCAATGTCTTCGGCAAATAAAAGCAGGTCATCGATCCAGATTATCAGGAACTTGTAAAGCAATCCCTCAAAACATGCTTCCATAATCCGCTGAAAATGCACAGCAGCGTCGCAACACCCTTGTGGCACGCGGCGTGGAGTGAAAATCTTGGAGTCGGTGATGTACGACATGACCTCCTGGCTTAAAACATCCAAGGGCAATTGCCAGAAGCCCTTTAAAAGATCGAAAAGCCCGAAATGCTTCTTACCACGGGTGTGCTCCAGTAGTGTAACCATATGTGGCATCGTGCTGACCAAAGCCTCAATCATGTCGTTGACCAGGCGATAATCACAGGTCTGGCGGTACTCATCGCCATTTTCACCTCTCTTGGTGACTGGAAGCACTGGGCTTGCCCAGCGGCTATTGGGGTTTTCATACACCCAGCCCAGCTCAACGAGCTTCGCGTTGAATCCCTCATAAAACTACGCACAGCCGGTGGGTAAGCGCGTGGTTTGCTCTTGATGGCTTTCGCCTGTGGCTTCAGTCGAATTTGCAGTGGTTCGACCTTGGCTGGTGGATCCCTGCCAAGTTCCAACCTCCAAATGTCATGTTTGTGCACAATTGCACGGAGCCTGTCCTCCAGTCTGCGCGGAAAACCTTCTTGCAAGGCCTTCTCTAGCATTTTGCCGAGGGCCACATCCAGCTCATTGATAGTGGTGGGTTCAGCAGCAATGTGCATATCGTCCAACAGCTCGTCCTCGCCATCATCAGCGTCATCTCCTCGAGATGCCAGCTGCTCAAGTTGGTGGTCGACGTCGATCCCAAGTGATCTCAGTACATCGGCACCAAGGATGAACTCTGGTTCATCATCTTCGATGATCAAGCATTCGACTGGGTCACTTAACACAACTTGTCCAGCTGCAGTATTGAGGAGAAGACGGAGATCGATAGATGCCGTGCACAGGATTTCATGTTCGCCCACGCCAACATTTACTACTGGGGAAGGCAAATTCTTGATCACGACGGATGGGTCACTCTGCTGCAGTTCGACAACGTGCTGACGACTAACAGCAGTTCTGTCCGCACCAGTGTCTGCACAGTAGGGCACCGTCAGTACCCCATTCAACGTCACCACCTTGTCATCGGTTGGAAGACATTCTCTTAAACGTTTGAGACGAGCAGTAGATTTCTTGTTTCCATCATTGACTCGCTGTGCGCGAAGCTTCCGACGGATGTCAGCCTTTTGATCATCAGTGGCCTTGTCACATTCCGACAGCCAGTGCATACCTTCGCAGTGTGGGCATGGCGTTGGCGGCACTTTGGGTCGGTCAACCGGAGACTTCGCTTGGTGGCGGGCGTCCTTAGCGACAGGCTTGGTAACAATCCGAGCTCGCTTCGCAGTGTTTGCATGCTCCACAGGCAGTGTACGCTTGGTTTCACCTTCAGCTCGCCCGCGTTTGTCGCGTTTTTGCCTCTGGAAGTCCTTTTCCTGCTCTAATGCCTTTTCGAGGATCAAATCATGGAGAATGCTTTCGTCCTCTTTCGCCTTGCGCTTCTGAAAGCGAATTGTACGTTCCACATCGTCCTTCAAAGCTTGGGACTCTAGAGACGCTAGCAGGATGCGGCATAACTGCTTTCTTCCAGTGTCATCACGGAAAAAGAGCTCCAACCGTTGTCGTCGATAATGTCATCACAGCTTGAAGTACTGTATGACTCGTTCGTTGACATCGGTCTCCTTGAGATCCATGCGTAGCCTGGCACGCATCTCGTGGTCAATGTCGGGAACGCTGTTGTTCTTCACTGACTCGATGATCTTGTCGACTTCTGCCAAAATGTGGACATCGGTGACGTCGTCGATCGACATGCGCCAACGGAGCCGGCACCAAAGTTTCAGTAGTCCTTGATCAAATGTTGCCTTGATTGGCGTGATGACGTCCGTCGCGCCGTCCTTCGCGCGGTTCCGAGCCGTCTCCTCGTACTCACGGCGGTCCTTGCGCCATTGCACCAGCGCAGCATGTGAAGTGCTGGTGATACGTGGCGGCAACAGCGGCGTGAAGAGTGGCGTCGTGTTCTGGACGATTCCGGCAGCACTAGTTTGGCGCCTTCTCACTGAAGTGCTTGATGAGATGCCTTGGTTGCCTCTGGATGCATTTGCACTGGCGCCGGTGTCATCACTTGGTTGTTGGACCATGCGTTGTGATCGCGTGGTGGCCATCTTCACGATCCAGCAGTTTACTGCTAAAGATATCTTTGTAGTGTCTGCAGGTATGAAGACACGATGGGGAGTCGGCGAAGCTCCCTAAGTTGGCCGGTAGTCTATTAGATGCTAATTGACAAGTGAGCTACAATGAGCTTATCTATCGTTTGGGGACTCCATGCCCCGAGCACGGAGTTGGGTGGTTGACAGTCGTGTCAACACAAATGTCGTTATCTACTCGGAGGTCATCACGTATTGCGATACCGTGTCATCCTGGTTCGCGTTACGAATTGATGTGCACGAGACCATCCAGTCGCCACCACTGCGGCTGGCTGGGCATGGCTGGTAATCTACACTACAGTTTTCAGCGAAGGTATCGCGAAACAGCTACACATGCAAGGAGTAGCAGATTAATCACTCGTACGTTTAAGTATGTCGCTGAAGCGTACCTCTAGCAAGGCTGGCAGGGGTTCTGGGAGTCTTCATCAACAAAGTGAAGTTTCACTATGTTGAACTGCTTAAAGGTGTGTTGAGAAATCCATAGGAGCTTCATCAGCATTGTCAAGCGCTCCTCGGGGTCAGCGCTGTCCGCTAAGATGGCCTTCAGGTCTGTTTTCAACATTCAAACTCAGCACCACAAGCTTTAGGTTTTAGAGTACCGCAACAACGCACCTTCCACCTTCGTTACACGTCGCAAGCTCCCTCCTGTTGCTAAGCGCTGACGAAGGCGCTCGTATGGGGTGAGTCTTGCCGTATCCACGGGCTTCTCGGCCGTGTGAACCGTCCTTGTGTCAGCTGCTGCGTGCTCGATTGTAGCAGGCTTGGTTGACACTTGAGCTGCTCTTGTAGCAGTCGTCGCCTTCACTTTCACTCCGCGGCCGCTGCTCGTGGCCACACATTCGGAGTTTGGCTTCTTTACCATGGAGTCAAATTGATTGGGGGCGTCGAAATATGCATAACACTTAGCTAGGAGATCGTATATCAGTGCAGGGCAACATAAGTAAAGGCGGAGGTTTGCTTATCAACCGGTTCCTTTCACCAAAAGAGAAAGCTTTCGAAGGCGGACATTTTTTTATTTAGTTGACACTTCAACGTATCTTTTGCTACAAAAAACAAATAGTTGACAAGAGCTCATCTCCTTCGCTGTGATTGCATCTGCACATGGCTTGATGCATGTTCCTAAAGCCACCTGCAGTGTGCTAGGAACTAATGGCTTGTTGAAGGTGCGTGAGTCGTTCAGCACGGACTGCGCATCGAGGTGAATAGCCTGTACGAAAACCAACACTGGAAGTGACACGTCATGCAGCACAAGTAGCCGACAACCTGACTGCAACTTTTGCTAAAAAGTTACCCGCCCATCTCTCAGCTTCGTTTACAACTCAACCCACGGAGCTTTGAAGGAGTAGAGCACACATCGGTGCCGTGCTTCAGCACTCGAAGCAGAGAAATTTATGCAAGCCGTGGCTGGAAACTTTTTATAAAGTTACCTTCCCATCTCTCTTCTGTAATCACAAGAGTATCTTTTGGCAGAGCGAAAATAGCGCTCCATGGCCAGGAATTCAAGGCTCGCGACGTCGCTGCCGTCGTTCGAGCCCTCGTAAAAGAGGCTAACACAATCCTCAGACGGTAACTTTTGATAAAAAGTTACCTACTCATCTACAACGGTATCTTTCTGGATGTCTTCTGCATGGCTTGTATGCAGCCTCACCGCTCTAGCATTAACGTGTCTGGTAAGAGACCCCAGCCATGTATAAGTAGCTTAACCAAAGGATATGCGTCCCACTTTTGAAATTGCCTTCACCAGCAACATCCTTCCGGCAGCTACACCAGCATCCTGCTCAACGCCATCGACTCATGTTTGCGCGGCACAAGCTCAAGACTCGGGGTCACATCGTCATGTACCAGGCGGTACCAGATGAAATGGTGAACGAACTGCGAGCGCTGTCCCGCGACGAAAACTACTGGATCGCATGACACATGGGATGGAGCTCTGCATGATGTCCATCGCCTTCGTGCATTTGTGCCCAGTACTGAAGCCTAAGCGCTGATGACATACCTGAAGAGGTTTCACCGCACGTTCTACTCGGACTCCTCACTGGGTGTGCCATGCTTCCTCAAGTCAACTGGAAATACCTCCGACCAGCTACCTCGCCGAGAATTTCCACCGGTCGCATCGAGTGCAGAGTGTCTGGACGTGTGCTCGGTCCCGGGGTTGCTGTTCCTTGCAACACAAGACAGCACGTATTTCTACGTGTATGGGTGGAACCAAAACGTGCCACTGCACTCCAACCAGCAGCTAATTGAGCTGAACAAGGGTGACATTATCATGCTCCGGGGCGATTGCATCTATGCGTTGGCGGGTGGCGAAGCTACGAATGTGGTCATTCAAGCGTACATCGACATTCCGACGTTTGCGCGTCCTGCTTATCACGTCCCAGAGATCATGGATATTCCAGACGACACACGCGATAAGGACGACATGTTTTGCTTTGCATGGAACTGCCCTTTTGTCGCCGGAACCAAGCAATCCCTTTACAAGCACCTGAACTACTACCACCATTTCCACTTGAACCAGCCGCGTGAAATCACGCCCTGAATTGGTGGTCGCTATGTTGAGATGTATGCGCTGCACGACCGATGAGTCCGGATATCTTGCTCCACGTCTCCTGAGCCAGATGTAGCTTCATGTTCTGCATATCTCGTTGTAGTGTGTGTTTTCGCTTTGGCACTACATCACCAAAAATGTAATCTCCCTTTTCCAAATTCAGTAGTGGGCTCAGCAACCTCCCGGATAAGCCCAACGGGATCTCTGCTCAGTTCACAGCGACATTCGGTTGCCAGGACGTGTGAGAGTATGGCTGTGCCCCATACCATACGCTGCACCAACCGGTCACGTGTAGGCCACTCAGCTGGAGAATACTGGTCTAATCGAATCGAAGACAACACTGAAAAAAAGCGTTGTATCTCTTCAAACTCGGACGGACGAGAACATAGAGATCCGGCTGCCATCTTGAAGTATCAGATGGGGTAGTAGGCACTTTTGAGCGTACTTGTCGGACGAGCAAGTAATAAACATGTATTTTAGCTAGCATACAGCGCTACAAGTTGCTGGTGATTGCTAGACCGACCAAAGATGGATCTGTCGCACTGCTGAGCTACTCCACCACCAACTATTTGCTGCTTGCACCTGCAGCTTTCTGCAGCACTAACCGGAATTGGGGCTATCTATGCTCGGGCAAAAAGGCGTAGTCGACCCTTTTATCACCACGGTAGCGCCAGCGCCGTTAACAGATTGGCCTCAATTTCGTTTGGTAGCCGATGACACATCGGATTCATGCCATTTCAAGTATCGTACATTCACTCAGTCGCAGGAGTCGATTTTCTTCTTGCAAGGCTTCTGGTGGAGGATGCGCCCATCGAACTAAGTCACGTGTAAATGGCCTCAACGTCAGAAATGCCCCACGTGAGGTGACTCGAGAAACCAGTTGATAAGGCTGATCGGGTTTGTTTGCTGTAGCCGAGGGCGATCTCCATTCTGCAACAATCATGCGACTTAATGTTTCACCCTGCACTTTGTATATCGTTGAGGCCACTGCACACACTAAAGGAAATTGCTGGACGCGAACAGCAAGAACCCGAGGACAGCCATGCCGAGTACCCGGTAGGCGGATCTCGCTTTGTTTATACGCTGATTGCAGAAGTAATGAAAACAAATCGCTCTCGGTAGACCCAAGCATTGGATTAGCACATTCGCCCCGAGGTAGGCGAACAATAAGCGCCGTAGGTGGTTGGCTTGGTACTTTGATCATCATATCTGCCACACTGTCGTGTATCGTCCGAAACGTTGTACCGGGTGCGTAGCATATGGACTCGAGCGTTCCAAGCGTACCATTTGCCACCATTTTCTGCGGCTCACGTTCTGCGTGACCTGTATCGGCATACCGACGATCAGGTCAAGGTAGGGGGCCATACGACCGAACTTGGAATCCGGCAAGCTCATCACCATTTCAACCTCGGCTGGGTTGAGGCCTTTCAGCTGTCCTTTGAAATTTGCTAGAACACGAACTGGTAAGACATCACCAGGTAGCAATTTCGCAGCAGTTGAAATGAAGAGATTGTTTATGGAAAGTCTAGTAGAATTGTCAGGTGTCACGAATGTAGTCCTTTGCCCACTTGCAATCCACTGTCTAATGTCATCACTTTGCTTGCCCACTACACGTGAATTGATTAGACTCACAAATTCGTCGCTCCATTTTCCTGATCGTGCATCATGAAAGCCACGCCCCCAAGCTGGATCATCTTTAAATCGAACTGATTCGTCCAGCATAATCACATGACTAAATGAACGCCACAACAAAAGCGGTAAAAGTCGGTTGCTGTACTCTTTGGCTTTGAGGGCGGGTCGCGATAAATTGGATCAGCACCGACGGGTGGGAGCTGTAAAAATCTCCAACAAGCACTACATGAATACCGCCAAACGGAAGACTGGGAAGACGCTTAGCAATGCGCAATTTCCTGTCTAATTGACCCAACTGCAACTTCTTCATCATCGAAATTTCATCTATTATCAACACGTCAAGCTCAGTAGTGGCATCGACCGCATTCTCTCCATTTAGTTGTAGTAAGAAATTTTCGAGAGTCCTTCCTTCAATTAATGTAGCCGCTTTTCCTGTTAGGGCAGTTTTGACAAGACATCTAGAGCGCCCCCAGCTTCTGCAAAGGCTCTGGACTGCGTCGATAACTCGGCTCTTCCCAATGCCACCCTCACCACCCAAGAAGAAGCGGAGCTGGTCTTTCCTAAGAGAGTCTTCTTTATTCCCATCCATATAACTCATGCTCTCTGCTTTTTGCCATCGTGTCAAAAGTGCTACGCCAATAGCTTTGAAGGCGAGATGCTGTTTTTCATTCAGCGTAAATAGTCTGGATACTGCTGCAATACTAGCAAAAGACTTCACTGGACTCGGCGGTTGAGATCTCACTACTGCTGCAGGTTTCCAAGCAGTGTTGGCGCCTTCATGCATCCGATCCAACAGCTCCACAACTGCTGTCTCCTGTACGTCGGGAGGCACTGTGGCGGGTAAACTCAGAGCATTATCGGTGCTTGGGTCACGAATCCATTGGCCGAGATGATGTGGAGACAGTGAGTGCATTTCCAAACCCACCACATTTGCAGTTAATGCCGTCTTCACTGCCGTGCTTTCGATCATGCCAAATTTCTTAAATGTGTCGAGGATATCACTGACTCTACGGTCCGGTATGCCAGTCGATGGGCACACTGACGGGTGTAATGAACTGCTTTCGAGAACTGTGTTAGTGTCCTCTGTGGAATCCCATATTCAACAGATGTCGCTTGCACTATCACAACATTCCTCGTCATCTAACACGCTGTCACAGCTGTACAGATCGTCGCTATCGGTACTTCCATCCTCAGCAGGATTAGTGCCTCTGCTATTCCGTTCCTGTGGACCTGAACAAGCTGATTCTGGATGGTGCTCGTTAGCATGGTTGAATCCGCTGTAGTAGTCGTTCATGTTATCCATTATCATTTTCACAAAGTCCGTTCGTGTGCTTTTCCACTGGTCATACGCGTGTAGCCACGCAACATCACACACAGAACCATCGCCAATGAGGTCAACAAGAGACCTGAATGGCTTGAACAGAACCAAAGACAAAATCGCTTTCTTACACTGGTACTCAATGGAGGATTCTTTGTTAATATACGGCAACCGATATCCTTGTACAACAGGAACCGCCTCTTGGTATCGTTGTCCAAGACTGTGTGAGTGGTGGAGAGGATGGCCAGACTGAAAAGCAAACTTTGCATCATTCGCATGTTCATCCTTCTTTCGAAAAACATCATCGAAAACTCGTACAGGTTCATGTTGGCCAATGCATCATTGCGAAAAATGTAATCATCTAGGTTGGAGACCGCCTGGAAATTATGGCTACCAAACTCGTTGCTATCGCTAACGAGACGGCGCGAGTACTCCTCCACTGTAAGCAGTTGACGAATGATGTCGCCCAACGGAAGCGTGACACAAGTAGCACTAGAATAGCAGCATGATCCACGATTCAGATAGAGAGCAGCAAGCGGTCCAGCCACCTCTTGCCTGTTCGTGATGCTATACACAATCGAAGCGACTCGCTTTCGACCGATTGAAAGTCTCTCATCTGCATCTCGAACCGATGCCATACTGTCTAAAAGTTCCCGTTCTTGGCGACGTTTGAATGCTCCCAATGCCACTGCCACGACAGAATCAAGCCGTTACTGCTGCTTGGTGACGTACTTGCAGCAATAGTGAATTCTTTGTGTAGCCTCCTGGCCGCCTACAAGTACTTGGATATCGTGGTTGCACTTGAATGTGGACATTAGTACGCGATTAAAGCCATTAATAAATTCATGAGCAACAGGACGGCTTAGTTGAATGCCAGATGGCGTAAATATCGTATCCGCTAGCCGTTCTTTAGGAAACCCATATCTGCAAAACGATGCGTCAGCCGTCATACATGACTGCTTGAAGCATGTGTAGGTGTGCCCCCACCAGTGCTGATTCAGCAGTAAGACAAGCGAAGAAACCATATAATCAATAGCAGTTTGGGACATCCGAGCGTCTGAGGAGGATGGCGGCATCATCTCAATCAACCGGGTAAGCTGGTCGTTTTGAAATGGGTCATCATCAGATTTAAATGACTTCATTTGAGGGAAATTCAAATGATCTAGCCACTCAGCAATTCCAATTTCAGCATTATTCACCGCACCATGGTTGCTAAACAAGCTGCTCTCCATCATTTCACGCTGCTCTACAATGCGTCGAGCCTCGACCAAAGAGTTACGGCACATCCGCTCCAGATTAGCTTGCTGTAAAATGTCTGCAGGTGATAGTGCTTTTCCCACACCGGCCAGTGCGGAGGACGAAACTTCAACAATACACTGCGCATCAGGTGTTGCGAGCTGGATTTCATCCCACAAGCGTCACATTCAACGAGCGGTGGCTCCACGACATTTGCTTTTGCTCGTGTACTGTAAAGACCTGAACGTGGGTCTTTTCGTGCCATTTCAGGCACCGGCAATGGCACTACGTTCGAGGATGAGGTACCACAACCAGAGCAACAAAGTTCGCTGAAATCAAGGGAATTTTGTTGCTAACGATCGAGTTAGTGTAGTCCACGATAGATTTCCGGAACAATTCGGCTTCATCATCGGCCAGCAAGTCATCGACTTCTGCAGAGTTTCGAGGGCCGGCCACTAGCCATATCAGAAAGTGGATGTGCAGTGTGCCGCGTCCCTGAGTCTCCACCATTCCAAAGTATGCTTCTACCTCACCGAACAGTCCTTGCTGGCCTGTTGGCTTCTTGGTTTTCGGGTCCATACCTAGGCCATACCTTATGAAAGCGTCTACCTGCCTCATAAACAAATGTGCTGAGGCACAGTCATTGCCAAGACTGGCTTCACGAAGCTCCGCCTTACTCGGCAATCGGGCTTCCAGTACGTCAAACAAACTCCGAACCGAGGTAATGCCAGTATATTGAGCCATTGCGAAAGAATTTTCGATGTTGGGCGTGAGCGTAACAAACAGAGCCGGCTGTCCGAATCGCGCCTGGCTAGCAAAGGCCCTCTGGTGGCGCTGCGAGCGCTCACCGTTGCTTCCCAAATAGCACGAGACGCGATCTCAACAAACTTCAGAAAGCGGCCGGCAGTACCATCAATCTTGTTCGTGCGAGGCAAGCATCCCTGTCTTCTTCGCTCGTTATCTATCAATGCCTGGCCCAGTTGGCCGACACCAATACTCTCAAATCCATTAAATAGCTGCGGAAACCGCTTACATCTGACTGAATTTTGAATGTGCATGTTCTGCAATGCCAAACGGTCGAACGCCACAAGCGCAAAAGCTCATCTTCAGCAAATTGCCTACTACTCAAGGCAATGTAGTATTTGATCGCTTCTTTTAACGAAACGGCAACTCTGCGTTTTTCACCAGGATGGCCACGCCCAAAAGGAAACAGGTGCGGAAAAAGCCGAGCAAGCAAATCTCCATTCACGTCATGGGAAAACTGGTTGGACCTTGGAACCAAAAATGACCTCTCCTTGTTTTCCTGTCCACCAACTTCACTAACAAACTGGTTTTCGTCAGCGGGTAGGCGTAAGGTATCGTCCAGTAGACCAATACGTCGTTCTAGAACAGTAGACTCATCGTCATTGCTAACAGCCCAAGTGTCAGTTTGACCACGAACGGATTCCAGCTCAGTCGACATGCTATCGCTCAAGGAGGTGCCGTCTTCATCAACATGCTCGACGAAATGGTGTTCAATCTCTTCATCAGAATACTGTGCAGCAAGAGCCTCGCCATTAGAAGCAACATCGCTATACAGGTGATTGTAAGTCTTGTAAAAATTGAAGACATCCTTCACGTGCTGATTCCGAATGCGATGCAACTTTTTCACCTTTTTCACTTGGTTGTCTGTGAACTCACCCACCAACACAACTCGATATGACGAAGCACCATCAATCGAGCGCGGTAGCAATGTGATAGGTGGCCCCGGCGTGCAATCAGAAGCCAAGCAATGAGACCGGATGCAACGATGAAACCCGCCTCGCATCACCCAGGTGACGGCCGCCATATTCGCAAGCTGAATAATAAAACGCTCCGGTCAGGTGAGGTAATGAAGACGCTTTGACAACCTTCCAACGAAAAATCCATTTTTGATTTTAGGAAGTTTGTTTTCACGTAAGCTGGTCATGCAATCCTTGCAAATACCAATCCAAGCACTGGGGTATCCAGCGCGATCAACATAGCAATGTATGCCACGAGGGGATACAAGAACGTTCTCCAACCCGCTGATGTGAGGTGGAGCTTGATACTGTCGCACGAGCTTGTCAGAAATGGATTCACCACGGGTTCCCAGGACCTTCTGTAGAGTCTTGATATATCTCCAATCGTTATCTTCTCTCCGAATGATATCCTGAACCAATATCAGTCGATCGCATACACTGCACACACTTTCATCCAGACCCTCAGCGCCTAATGCTTTTCGAAGCTCCTGTGCGCAGCGATCTTGGACGTCATCACTCACGGGCTGCAGAAGACGGCTGCACTCCTTTTCACTCGCTTGCGGGCCCTGGATCTTTGCTGCCGTTCTCGACACTGATCACGTATGAATGCGGCGTCTAGGTGCTTGAGGAGGTCTTCCTCATCCGACGAGTCATGACGTTTTCTCGATGTAGTGGTCATGGCGCACCGTGGTGAGCCTCAACCACGCTCTTTAGACACCACAAGTTTGTCCTGGACATGTACTAGTTAGGACCTGGCCACGAACACATCAAAGCACGATACCTACCCACGCTAGCGGCGGCGGCGCCTTCAGTGTAGCCGCCTGCACCTCTTCAGCCGGTCAAGTCTGCTGCATACACATCAGTGGGGGTGGTGCAGGCGGAGATGTAAGCCTGGGCACTCGTACCTGCTCGCCGCTCTAGCGCTCGGACGCAAAAGCAGCAATGAAACGGCTACCGCCGCAAGCTCCAGAAGCCGCCGCCATGCGCGCCAACTTTCCTGCAGAAATCTCCCTTTGACTTGGCTTTGTTCGTAGTTCGAAGAACTATGCTTTATTCGATCTGCCGCAGTACAGTTGTCCCCACGGTACTCTCTCCGAAAAATACCGGTATTGACAGACCAAGTCAAACTTGATTGGTTGATAATATAATTATCGCTTTTTGATTGGTTGGAAATGCCCAGGGTGGGCATTGAGAAGTGTTCGATGGTACTTCGGTTTTGGACCAGCCGTTTCGTGTGCACCACACTGATGAGTTACCTAAGACGTTTCACGTCGGAATTGCCGACCTCGGAGGAAGTAGTAAACGCAGTGAACCCGGCGTGTCCTTTTTCCCTTGTAAAAGGTAAAAGGACTTCAATTTCAACAAAGAATGACAACCCCGACGGTAGTCAACGACGTCCAGTCGTTGATTCGCTGCGCCGCGAGCACCTCCCAGCTAGGTGGTCAAGCATCCTCGGCGATCCGAACCAGGTACGGCAGCAGCATTGGAGCATGGTGGTGTCATTCGCAGCGTAGCAGTGGGCTAATGTGAGTCGTTTCATGCAGGTGGCGCAGCGAGCACCTCCCAGCTAGGGGCCAAGCATCCTCGGCGATCCGAACCAGGTATGGCAGCAGCATTTGACTGCAGTGGGGATGCGTTTGTTAAGCTAACGTTGGGGATGATGAATGGCGTGTAGTAATGGCGTCACCTGCGACGCAGGAAAACGATGAAGACGACTTGCTTGCACACTTGGATCTTGCACACCAGAGGGAGAAAGCCGCTGCTAAGAGGCAGTTATCGAGGGCTCGTAAAAGGCAACGAACAAGTTATACAGCTGAATGCTCTGACCGTATTCCTGTCAAGTACTTTGCGCCGATCACTGAGGAGGAGAGAATTCATTGCATGGATTTACTTCGCAGTGCTCTGAGTGCCGAAGGCTTAGATGAGGCCGTGTGTGCTGTTTGTGACCGCGTAGTGCTAATCAGAGACATGGAACGAAAGGATGGATCCGACTGGAGATACATGGAAGTATTACGTAAAATTTTGGGGGTAGCTGGTAGTGATATTCCGCAGCTACTTTTGGAGCAATACGAAGCCCCGCCTTTGATTCCCAGCCTGGAAAATGTACTGGTTTCACCTCGTGGTATCCAGTGCTATTTGAATGACAGTGGCCACCCATGCTCATGGGTGAATGTGTGTAAAGAGTGCGAAGCTTTTATCCGTCGGCGAAAACTGCCGAAGTTTGCTATTGCTAATGGCTTTTTCGTGGGAACTTTGCCTGATCACTTGAAGGGGCTAACGATTCCTGAGCGGATGATGACCCAACTAAGCTCCACTGCAGCTACGACACGGGTGATGCGTGGTGGGCGCCATAGATGTATCCGTTCCCACTGCCTAGCGTTCGATTGCACCCCAGGGCCACCTGTTTCTCGATTGCCACGGTCGCTTGCAGACGTCACGTCGTATCGAGTAGTCATGGTCGGTGATTTCACAGAAGGACAGATTCGCAAAGTTCGGAAGATGCATCAAATTCGGAATGGTGTTGTACGTGACGTAATGAGCTTTTACAAAACGCACAACATTTTGTATGAAGATGTTATGTGGAATGACGACTTTGTAGATATTGATTGTTCGGATGAGTCAATTGAAGGCCACTTTGTGGAGCATGTAGATGATAATGAGGGAGAGCTGGATGATACTATGGACACTGAACAACAAAACATCCGAGGTCATTCGGATGCATGGCGGGTGATTTGCGAAAATGACGAAGAAAGTGTAATTGAGCGTCGCGTCGGACTGACGGAGGCTAATCCATCTCCTCCACTCACACAGGACCACCCTGCTGTTGTGGAAGTAGAAGGGTCCCCAGACGCGGAACGAGTGTTCCTGGTACGTCGTTCCGATCATATTTCTAATGATATCTCTGGAGACCTTTTCGCTAGACTATTCCTCACTTATTCCCGTTTGGAAGAGGCCATCCTGGTGAGATTCGACGCATTCCTGTATCGGCCAAAGCATGCCTAAAGTATTATATCGAACTAAGTGGACGGCAGTTTGCCGAGGACGAGCTATTTACACTAGTGGCTTTTGATCGAATCTCAGTGCGAAACATGTTTATTCACAACGCCGTCCGGTGCAAACGTTTTCCACGAATATTTGAAGGATATGAGACTATTGGCATCGAGCAACTTGGTAATGCTCTGCTCACGAACGAAAGACGGCGCCAAGGGTGTTTGCCAAGAGCTGCAACAAGCCATCCGACTGAAAATGGCTTCTTGAAGACTGTCGAGATCGCCACGCGATCAATTTGGGGTAGCAATGCTGAGCGATCGCAGTGCAGACGAAAGGCATTTGCATGCCAGGCGCGCTTCGGCCAACCAGCGCTGTTTGTCACGCTGACGCCTAACTCAGACAACTCATTTGCTATGGCTCAATACACTGGGATTTCATCAGTTGGAACGCTTTTTGATATACTGGACGCTCGTATGCCAACCAAGGCAGAGCTTCGAGAGGCCAGTCTAGGGAATGATTGCGCTTCTACGAGGTTATTCATGAGGCACGTGGATGCATTTATTAGGATTGTGTTGGGAATTGACCCTACGACTGGCAGGCCGACGGGACATCGAGGATTATTTGGTAATGTGGAGGCATACTTTGGTATGATAGAGACGCAAGGCCGAGGATCCCTTCACATTCACTTTCTGATCTGGCTGAAGGGGTGTCCATCGAATTCAGCAGCAGTTGACAAAATTTTGCAAAGTGCGGAAGCCGACAACTTTCGTGAATCTGTTGCAGCATACACAGATAGTATTGTTAGCAATGAACTTCCTGTCGACTTGGCAAAACACTGTTGCTCAACGTGCGGTGCTTCCTTTGCTGACTTGATTGCACTTTCAATACCAGAGATGGCGCACAGAGATCCCCAGGCTGGAATATATTCTGCAAAGCGAAAACAGACGATCAAAGAACCAGAGCTTTTGCAGTGCAGCATCTGCAAAAGCAAATTTAGCTCACAACATGCTTTGCGTAGCGCTCTACTTCAAAGTCGTCCGATGCACTGGCCTCCATGGCAACGCCCACTCTCAACAGACGAAATTGTGAAGCAAGCAAAAAATGAATTGGTGTGCCGAAACACAGGGCGAGAAGCATTTGACGTCATTGAAGAGCGCGAAAAATTGCTGGATAGCTTGAGCACTGAGAATGATCTGAAAAATGAAAGTGGACTGAGTCCTGCTGAAGCTGCCTACTTCCTCGAGCAAGCCAATGATCTGCGAATGGGGTGGTGCAAAAGCGACGACGATCCCTTCCAGAATGACTATCTGACTCGGTTAGTGGAGATGCTGCCTCCGCTGGTATCCGATTCCCGGATGGCGAAAGAATCGATAGATTACATGGTTTCTGTGCTGGTTTTATTACTGAATCAACACTGGTGGGGTCATGCGAACAGCTGCTTTAAGCGATCTAAAGCAACAGGCAGTGCAAACCTGTGTCGATACTTGTTTCCAAGACAAAGAGTGGATCGCACACGATTCGGTTCGTCAGGCGTTGAGATGAAGAGATCACCAGGGCACGAATTCATCAATGGCTTCAATTATACAATCATGGCAACTTTTAAGTGCAACCATGATATTCAAGTACTGCTAGGAGGGCGTGAGGCAACTGACCGAATCTACTACTGCTGCAAATATGTAACGAAGTATCAGAATCACTTGGACTCCATCGTTCCTGTTGCCTTATCTGCACTTTCGAGACGGAAGAAGAAAGAAATGGAAGAAATTCCTGCGGTCCCGGATGCGCAAGATCGATTAGCAGCATCTCGCAAACGAGTAGCATCGATGGTGTATGCTCTGACTAACCGCCAAGAGGTGGCTGGCCCGCTGGCTGCGCTGTACCTGTATCGTGAATCATGCTGTTACTCGAGCACTGAGTTTGCAGTATTACCACTTGGGGATGTCGTTCGACAGCTGTGTGAGCTAGACGAGTACACTTGCTCGGTTGTCAATGAAAGAAACTCAGAAAACACGGCATCTTTCGGGCGGTGTCATTTCTTGATGATTACATTTATCGGCCAGATACCTTGATGGAGATTAATTTGTACGAGTTTGTAATGCGCTATTATCGCCAAAGGGGCCATGTACACCTCGCGCGAAGCTAGGATTCTTAAGTCAGCATCCACTCCATCGAAGCCACCGCCTTGCCTGCCGCTACGAGGAGGTCGTACCTATTGTACAAGGCTTTCGGTTGCCATACGTTGACGACAAGTCATCATCAGAGATCAGAAGCAAGCACGCTGTATTATCTTTGGTGTTGTTCAAACCTTTCCGATCTCTAGAAGACCTCATTGGCGTTATGGAAAACTCAGATGAGTTATGGTTGAATGCTTTTAGTGTGTGGAAAAAAACTCGCAGTGAATTCGTTAAAACAATTATGAAGAATATGAACGACTATCAGCAAGCTAGTATGCAGAATAACGAATCCAGGGCTTCCGTGGCTGACAAAGACGAAACTGCAAGTGATAACGAGGGGGACGATGAGCTGTTTGGCAAAGACGACGGCTTTGACGCGAACGATGTTTGCTTGAACACCGACGAAAGCTTTCCTGATCTTTGGGAACTTGATGAAGCGAAGATTGTTGAAGCGAAGTCTTTAAACCCGTCCATCTGTCCGACGTCTGCTGTTCCTGATGGCCGAATAGCTCACATTCTAGATGCATTTTCACAATTTGACATGCTTCGAGGTGCTACGGCTGAAACCACCACCAGGTCAAGAGCTAGTACGTCGGTGGAAGGTATTCCGCCGCTTGATTATATGCGCGAATGGATAAAAGACGCTGATACAGACAATGCCATTGTTGCCCCCACTCAAGCAGCGAAAACTGAGCAAGATACTACGGTGATTGAACTGCTTAACGAAGCATTACGTGAGCCAAATATGAACTGGACGCCTCCAGCGATGGATAATTCGGGCCGCCAACTACGATGAAGCAGTGCGCTAGTATTACTGACATTTCAAAGGCGTTTACGTTGAATGAAAGGCAGCACTACGCTGTCAAAAAATTGGAATGGCACTGCTGACTAGATGGAAAAATGCTGAGGCGTCATTTTACCTGAACAAAGAGGCAGAAAAGCGGCTACAAGCCGACCAGCTGCAAATGTTTCTAGGAGGCGAGGGTGGCACAGGCAAAAGTCGTGTGATTGGCGCCATTGAGGCTTTGTGCACAAGTTGGGGAGGACCAGCAGCATTGTAAAGACCGCAATGACCGGGAAAGCGGCAACAGTCATCGGCGGACGAACGCTAGCTAGCGTTTTGTTGCAGCTTCAGCGGGGAAGTCAATTGAGACCGTAATGAATCTGGATGTGATCGTTGTCGATGAAGTCTCAATGATGAAAAAGTCCCAGCTCACACAGCTAGACACAGTGCTTCGGAATGCAAAAGAATACCTAGTGTTGCGTTTGGAGGAATTCACGTAGTGCTAGTTGGAGATTTTTGCAGCTGCCTCCAGTAGGCGGGGACCCAATTTATCGTGACCCTGGACAGAAACCAAAGTGCACCGCTAATGAAATTGCAGGCTATGAGCTTTGGCGTGGGTTTCAAGACGTGATAGTGTTGGAGGAGTCAGTTCGATTTCGACTCGATCCAGAGTGGGGTAATGGCTGCCATAATGCTCGACGTGGCGTTTGGAGTCCTGAGTTTGTATCCATTATTAATTCCCGTGTCATTTCGCGAGAAGATTCGCAAGAGAATTGGATTTCAGATGATCAGGTGACGAAATTTGTGACCCCCGACAACTCCACAAGGTTGGCTATTAACAATTTGTTCACAGCGTCCGTAGCTAAAGCTTTGCCTAGTGCTGAGTACCCTGTCCGGGTGGTGGCCAATTTCAAAGGCAAATTGGCTGCACTAAGCCTTGCAGAAGTGAAAATGGTGATGCGTCTCCCCGATTCAAAGTTTGGCCGAATGCCGCCGTATTTAGACTTGATTGTGGGCATGCCAGTTCAAGTGACGCAAAACATCAGACCGCAGAAAATGGTTGCCAATGGAACACTGGGTGTATTGGAATCTATTATTTATGAGCCCGATACAACCTTTCGACTCGTGCACGATAGTGCTAGCGAACATGGTGGTTAAAATCCCAAATGTTCCACCACCAGCAGTGCTAGTTCGCATTAAGCGGGGAGATTTGGCTGCACCAATGCAAGGGTCCAATGATTCTGAGTTGTTTCCGTTTTCTTTGACTCCCAAGCGTATAGTCAATGCCACATTTCACTCGCGGGAAACTCAAATGGGTTTCCTCGTGAACTTACTGTTCGCATCCAGCAGTTTCCCCTTGTGTGTGCAGTCTCGTCGACCGTATACAAGGTCCAAGGCGAAACGCTGGACCGAATGGTTGTTACGGAGTGGAAGTCCTCGAATGCTATATCAAACAAGCGCCAGCAGCCGTATCTACTTGTCTCTAGAGTTACATCACGGTCTGCATTCGTGACGCTTTGTCCGATTACTCGTGAAATCATACAGTGGGCTCGCCCACCGACAGATGCTCTTGATGAAGAAGATCGACTTCTAGCTTTGAGCAATCGTACTATCCAGAAACTGATGAACTAAAAGTTGCCACAAGTTTTTGTTTTATATTATGAATGGTAATATTAGCTGGTACCCGTCTACCTGCTTCTTGCTTTACGCACCATCATCGTCTTCTTCTCCCATGAGATCAGTGGTTGCGCATGGTTTGTGCAGTCGGGCTTGGTCCAGAAGATTCTCTGGCGGTCGAACCTGGATGTTACGACGGAACCCAAATACTCCCTGAAGCCCTTTCAACGCTGCGTTTGTGCTACATGACCGTAAACGACAGCGCAACAGAACAGCAGCGTCTAGAGCAGGACACTTACGGCGTAGACCACACAATGTGGCACTGCTACGCATCTACTCCACATACTTTAAGGTGCTGACGTATCTTCGTGTGCTTCATGGACATACTCACATTGTTGATTAGTTGACTAGATGAAGTGAAGATCCTTCACGGAAGGACATACCGTCGATCTATGTAGCCCAGTAATGGACGAGTAAGCAAACTATCGATTGGATACATTCATTGTACTCATACGGTTAAGAAATGTAAGATTGGTGAGCTAAGAATTTGACGTCACGATGTGTAAATGCGCACTCAGTGCTCATCAACAGCCCTTGCTAAACCGTCAGCACCCGCGAACGGTTAAAGAAAAATTGATGGTACCGATTGAGATGTCTGCGGAGCGCGTCCGGGTCGGTGCCTCTGAAGGGCAGTTCCAGACAAAGCAGAACACGTCGTCGACATCGCTCGTATCGTTGACAAAGGCAACCATTATCGGCTGAGGAAATTGTGGGCGCAGATACAGTGGGGTATCGACGTATCCGAGCAGCCCGACGTGGTTGTCGTTACCACCTGCACTAGCGAAAGCAAAGTCGCCTCTCGACAGCAGCACGTCGCCTCTGTTCAGCTCGATAATTTGCTGCTCCGAGCGAAGTGCAACGTGGTTATTCCATCCGTACCCATAAATGTAAGTACGGTCTTGCGCGGCCACGAAAATGCATCCTGGAACAGAGCTCACGTTCCCAGAATCAACCCTCGCGGTCGCGAACTCGCGGCGAACGGGTTGGTCTTCGGCACCGCGAGTCGTCCTAAGGATCCGCCACTCCTTCACCGAGGCCATAGCGAAGAACGAGCGGTAGTGACGCTCGAAATACTCCGACAGAGGTTCCGACTCATTGTCAGGAACGCGAGCACGTAGGCGATGCTCATCGTGCAGCACTCCATCCCAGGTGTCATGAATCCACAAAACTTCGCCGTCTTCGGCCATCGCGCGTATTGTGTCGGTCATTTCAACGGGGACGGCGTGGTATAGGACGAGGTATCCTCGAGTCTTGAGGCGTTGTCTGGCGAACATGGGGTCTTGCGAAGGCGTCAAATGAAAAGTAAGTCCCCTGCATAGAATGCCAGCGCGGCCCGAAGGGAGGGCTTACCCAGTGCAATTAGGCTCGAAGTGAGGATAGACTGTTGCATACACAGTATGCACAGTAGGAATCGAAGTCTGCGTACATTCTTGGTGGCACTGCCACCTTTAAACAACTGCATATTGGCGTTACCTTGAAGCGCGGCTTTGAAGTCCCTGTGGCGATGCTTAGTTGAAGTAAGATCTGGTGCCTACAGTGGCGGTGCTTAAATAATAAGTGTTGGAGTACGTGTGGACCATAGTGATGATGTCACTACTCGTACCTGCCAAAGAAATCTGCTACGGTCAGAAGTGTAGATAGATGCGCAGGAACAAAAGAGATAGGTCTCGAAAAGCATGATTTTGTGTCGCTGTCTACATTAATCACAAATCTACATACCAGCACCTATTGCACATTTATTCGAAAATCGGAAATGATCAACCAGAAGATAATGTTCTCTACACATCATCTTAACTTCAGCTAGTATTCGGCCTAAATTGGAGGAGCATATGTCTGTAAATCCTGTATTCGGCACACCATCCTGATCAAAAGTATGCACAACCAACGCCTCAACTTGACCAGCAACCTGACGTCAGTTAGACGTCCTGGCTCAGAGCGATGCTCTGGTTGAAGTTGAAGTGGCATGTTTCCTTTTCAAAAGGTATTCGGGACTTGCGCAGCTCGGCTCTGGTTAATGAACTTATCAACCAATCAATTAGACATCCGACAGCTAAGTAGGGCTGAGCCTTTTGGTTACATTATTGGTGCATATTGGCGTATATTGTATGTAGTATGTATGAACCCTCTGCAAGCTCACTTTTAAATTCACCTATGCCTGGAAAGCTCAAGCGCGTTGGCAGGTCGGCCAAAGCGACAGCTATGGCCGACACGACCGAGGTGGATGCCGCAAGACCTGCCAATGTTGCATCTACGTGTACACGTACGCGTACACGCACACCGACACCAACATCGACGCATACGACGATGCCAACGCCCCCGCCCCCACCAACACCGACGGAGACGGCGATGTCGATGCCCCCGTCGACGCCTTTGTCAACTCCACCGACGTATACGGCAAACGCGATCGATGAACCGCACGGGGAGATCGACTTCTGCTCCAAGACAAAGCCCATACCAGCGCCTACAGCAGCTTTTAGCAGCTCGATCAAGTGGCACGTCTCGACGGATCGTCACGTCCGTTCAAGGTGCGTGAGTTTGGATAGCTGTGTATGTTGCACATTCTAACAGTGAATTTGATTAGACCTACAAGAGCTAATCCAGAGGAAAGTATCGCTCCAAAGCGTCGAGCTGAGAATGAAGCTACTGTGGGTCTCTGACCACATGTACAGGAGTCCAGGCTTGTTCGCTTGCACTTCACTGATGCTACGTCCCCGGAAACGCTACAAACTCTACTTACCGTAAGGAACGAAATGCATGAACATTACTAGTACTCTAACAATGAACTTAATATGTAGGTGTTTCGAGACCAGTACGATCAAACAAGGAAGAAGTCGATACCGTCCTCTTCACAGCCACGATTTGGAATATGGAGTCCACAGATACAGCGCTGCCTCCACCTGGAACCATTGTTGTCATCTCCCACTTTTCAAGCATGAAGCTTTTTCGTGAGAAGCAGTGCCAAGCAACCACAAAGCTAAGGGACATTTCGTGGGAAGAAGCAGTCAACGCCGCTGCTTGAGTTTTCCTCTGTTGTAGCATTTCTAGCTCTCATTTGCACTATCTAATATTTCTTTTAAAATGGTAACATTCATTTGCTACAAACGAGATTTTGGCTACATGGGATCGAAGCCGTTCATATTTTTCTAGTGTACTTCTAGTAAAACCATGACTAAAGGGTTAACTGTGGACTTACACACTTTATACGCTTCCTTCCCGTTGTAAATTTTCCCTATCACCGCCACCGAGGTGACACTTACGTTTCGTGACCTGATGTTACATATACATAATTTTCATCTGAATTAGCATAATATGATATTACCGTGGCATAGATTGTAGATAAATAATACATACTCTGCGAGTCTGTCTCCACCAGAGGACTTAAGAACATCAAGAAGGCAAGTCATGACGGGAAGATAGATTCATTGTGGGATCACACTTTTCAAATGCTCGCGGTGAAAGAGCAGTTGCAGAAAAGCGAGGCTAGTCTTGCTCAATTTTGATCCGCCGTGGCTGGACAAAGACAATAGCAAACGGGCAGTTAAAAATGTAAATACTGATGCATACTATTGCTGTGGGAATTTGCTGAATCATAAACTCTCTATCTGAAGGCTTCGCACCAACAGACCGCGTCAACCAAGACGAAAGCAGCTCTTCTGATGAAGGACCCGTCATCCCCACTTGCGGAAATGCACAGCTGCGCTTAAGGCAGGGAAGTTAACGCAGACACCTCGGCGACAGCGATATCACGAGAAAAACCACTCAATCGGGCAAATTATCTCCCATCTACGACAACGATGGACATGCAAATTCAGCAGGTAGGTTGAGCAGCATCTTATGTATATTTCAGCGTGGATAATTAACATTGATTATTTTATTTGGTTGGTCTAGCACTGCAACACCCCTCCAAAACTCACCACAGAAAAGGTATCCGAAACGTCTCTCAGGAAATCCAAGGTTCGATGTCTGTCGCTCGCATCCCGAAGTTCTCGGGGACGGACTGATCATCTGACAGCCCGTTTTCGTTTAATTACGAGTTTGCTCTTATCTAATGCAGGTTTTGCACATGAAACATTGCCTTCATTGTGGTCGATATCGTTTTAGCCAGAGGTGTTGTCTCTAATCGATTTTAGTATAATATAACCGCTTAAATGTGAATCAGCAACATTTAGGATTGCGCGACTTCATATATATAGACGTCCAACAGCCGTTTACAACTGACTCAACTTCCGTGCTGCCGCTCGATTTCACTGCTGGATTTTATCCTTGTTGGTGCAAAATTATTCTTCACCTCTGTGTAACTTTCAGTACATCAATCACTTTGGTGTCCACAAAATTTCCTGATACTGACAGCACCTGACAATCAACAAAAATTTATAAAAGACGCTCACAACCAAATCCGCTAGAGATGCAAAACATATCAGCGCTTGAAAGCCGACAACGGCTCGTTGAAGTAGAGAATCAGGCTTTCAAAGATGTATTGGCCGCGTACGAGAACCTTTGCCAGATACGACAGACACACGATGCTAGTAGTCTTGTCGTCCAAGCAGCAGTGTCGCGCTTGCGAGGAGATTTGATAGGCTTTACCAGGCCCGCCAACACGCAAGTCAGACATCATTTGTGATGATGTGTTTGACAAAATGCTTGCCGAGGAAAGAAGTAGTCGTTGAGAAGCACAGGATGATCGATTTGCCGCGTTCTGGCAGCGTAGAGAACACCATCAACCGACGTGGCCATCAACAGCTCTTGTACGGCGGTTGGTTGTTCCTCGTACGCCAAACCAAGAACATGAAGCAGCAACAAGCATAAGTACTCAGGAAAGCGACGGCGTGGAGGACGCTGAAATTATTGACCTACGAGGCAATGATCAATCGGAAGATGACTAGCGACAAGGATAATGGAGCTGCACCTAAATGGAGCTAAACGTACAAGGAGTGCATAGAATAGGTGGCCATCTAAAGGAGTGACATGTTGCTTTGCGATCGTTTGCATTTAGACTACTATTGTCTTGTTAATAATACTTATATCAGCGTCTAATGCAAATGCCGATTTTGCTCTATGAAGAAGACCAGTGCAAAGTTTGCTTAGAACCTCGCCTCGTTAGTGTGGTATGACGAGGATCAGTTTGCAAAGAACCCCGCCTCACTACTGTGATATGGTGTGATGAGCAACTTGAACTTCGGAGTGCAGGCTGGAAGACCACCTCATTCCAGAATTGCGGCGCCAAGGTAAGGAAGCGCTATCGTGCGAGCAAGTCTGTTGAGTCAAATTGGCTAACGTTCCGCGCTATGTTAGATGACGAAACCGCAGGGGACCACCAACTACAATGGTGCTGAGCAAGAACGGTTGCTTGCAGTTGTTGCGGAAAGCTTGCCTCGAGAGAAAGCCGAGTGGGAACAAGTCGCAGCAGTATACAATAGCAGCAAGGACTCGAAGTGGCTCGACCGCACTAGTGTCAGCCTGAAGAGGAAGTTCACGCGGCTTTATTCGACGGCTCGGAAGAGGAAGGAGTCACTGTGACTTGTAGGGAGAAGACGGCATTGGTGCTACGACACAAGATAATGCGCCGCTCCAACGCGGTGCAATCGCAAGTCGATATTGAAGCTGCAAGTGGTGCACAAGATACGCCGCTACCGCAAGATGTCGACTTGACTGTTCTCCGTGGTGACCAAGACAGGAGTGGCGTAGATTCTCTCAATGCAACGAGCGGTGATGACGAAGACTGTAGTGCTGCATTTACAGGTTCAAGGAAGAGTCCAGCATCCCAGCATGACTGCGATGTTCATGCTGACGGTAACTCGAGCATGGCAAGCCGTGAAGACTTGTCGGTGGAGCGTGCTGAAGGTCGGCTTCATACTCACTGCGATGCTATACAACTATTCTTGTGGTTCCAGCGCCGGGACCAGAACCAAATGAAGCACTGGTGCGCTGATCATGAGCGAGCGCAGCGAGGAGAAGAAACGTCAAGATCAACATGAGCTTGATGCTCGCAATGCTCAGCAGAGGCACAAGGAGATTCTAGATTGCTTGAATTCACTTAGACGAGAGTTAGTTGTGGAACGTTGTGGTCAGGTCGAATGTAGTACACGCACATAAATAATGAAAAAAATGTGGTTCTCTTGCTAATATGGCGTGCATAATAAATTTCCAGTGAAAACAGAATAAAAATCCAGCGGAAAATAATGCATCTATGGGGTGAAGATACTGCCGCGTCAAAATCAGATGCTGGTTTCCCTTTTAAAGGAAAACAGGACACAGTTGCACTGTCAGCTACTCGTCGATCGCATCCAGCATTGCATGCACTAAACTTTCATTTCACTATTTTCGTTGTTTATTGCAAGAGCCTGCTGCACAGGTACAAAATAGGTGATGTGTTGCTGTTTAAGATTGACGCTGTTGTTGCTATGCAGCTATAGAATGTCTGGACGTGGTAAAGGCGTGAAATCCATTGGCAAAGGCGGATCGAAGCGTCATCGCTTCATACTGCGCGACAGCATTCAGGGTATCGGCCGAAGCTCCATTCGCCGGCTGGCTCGTCGTGCCGGAGTTATCCGTATGTCAGCGCTGGTGTACCAGGAAACAAGATCTGCACTTAAGGTCTTCGTTCAGAGCTTAGTGCAAGATGCTGTGGTGTACGCGGAGCACGCAAACCGCAAAACCATATCAACCATGGACGTAATTTACGCTCTTAAACGACAGGGTCGGGTTCTTTACGGGTTCGGACACTAAGCTCAAGTATTCAGTTAATGCTAGCGAATACACAACTCAATTAGTGAAGCTGAAAGCTACGTCAAATTAATGCTTAGCTTGGCCGTACAACACACACTTCTCTTCGTCTTTCTGATCTGTCAACTTGGATCGCCAAATTTGCTGCTCTTCATCTCTCCTTCATCAAGACCCGTCGATCGGGAATTCTCAGATGTCAAAGCACCGCTAACGATCTCATTCATCACTATCACTGCTCTCTCTTGACTCTCCCGTCACACGAAACGGGGTTAATTGCGAGCAAACTCGGCAGAAGTCCGAGGAAGCTTTAAAAAAGGATGAGATTCGAGTAACAGGATTGCGAATAGGATACATTTCGAGTATCAATAATACCTACCTACGTATATTTGCCGCCCAACTCCACAACGAAGAGATAACTATTAAAGAGGCACTTTGAGGCCTTAGAGAGGCTCCTTGACAACCGGGGCGCAGCGGAGGCCTGTCAGGGGACGGCACGTAGGTCTAAGTAATAGATTCTATCTAATCCGCGCGAAGCGAATTGGGTGGTGCAAACGCCGCGCGACTTAGGAGCGTATCGATCACAATGGGGTCACCGGTTGATCAATAATGCATTGTCAAGGAAAACCTTGCTCGAATTTTAGCCTGTCTACTCGAATTTCGGCCGTTTTTACTCTTTACTCGCAAATTGACCGATCTTGCGCTTTATTAAGCCGCACCCCGTCTTACCCGATGTGATACCAAACCACTCTATCTACCAGCAGGAGAATCATACCTTCATCGCCGTAGACAAACACCATCGCAGGGCGGACCACCAGCAGCGGTTTGAGGAAGTACAACCACAGGCGCTGACTCAGCAGTAGCAGCACCATCATGCAGTCCGTGCTCAGATACGCTCCAGATCAAGCTCTGAATCGGCGAGACAAGCCAAGCGTCAACGTGCAGAACTGCCAGCTCCACTGTGCCTAACCTCGTTACGTGAAGGATCAAGTGATAACTAACAATACGAGGACTCTGGTATCACTTTCAATGGGCCGAGAGTGATGAACAGGCTGCATCCACTCTGTCATCCATCACGTCACATGCGAGCCTGTATTCTTCTTCCCGTCCAGCTATATCCGTCGCCGAATTTTCCACGACAGGACTTCTTGCATGGTGCTTTTCAAGCGGTGCAGCTACTAATAACGCGGAAGCACGGGCCCGATTTCGAAGGACCTGTGCTGCTTCCATTTAGGCGAGATGAAGTGTGGAGTAACGGTGTCTTTGCGGTGAAACAATCAAGTCCGTGTCGAAAGCATTGTTTAGCACGCTGCCAGCACAAACTAAAACTGAATTTACTGTTAGCTGTTATAAACATATTATGTGACAGATTTCATCGCAACGCACATCCGTGCTCTCTTTGATTCACCTTTATACGGCCCCGACACACTAGATCTACATGCCGTCTCCGACATTGACCTCCTATTTATTTTACCATCTTCAGCGGATATAGGTTCTCGTAGAGTATACGATTTCGGATTTACTCTTAATTATTAGTACACTGTACTATTAAACTCCTCGAACTACGACTCCCCCGGGACCCACTGGCCCGGGTAGCCAATATGGAGACTTTTGAGGAAAAGTAGCAACCAGTTCACGTGGGCCACACCAACGTGCTCGGGGGCATCTGAGTTTTCGAAGCGAAAACATCTTGATTTCACTATTGGAAACCGGTCAAAAACCGGTACGTGACAAGCTATACTTGGTCTTTGTATGGCGCGGTTTATCTTGATTTCACTATGAGGTATCGGTATTTTTACCGTTTGTGACAAAACATGGGATAAACGACAGTTCTATAGCTTACCCGGGCCCAGTGGTCCCGGGGAAAAACAGCAGTTCGTAAACGTTATCCTTTAAAGTTCTTTTGAGTAAAATCACTATTTTATTCTTCGAAGTAAAAATAAATAAATCACTAATGAATTCTGATTTAAAAATTGAATGTAAACTAGGCGTTTGCTAAACTTATGTGTTACAGACAATTTGACGCCTTTTGAGCGCATGTCACCGACGATTCACTGCTGTGCGTCGCCAAGTGACAGTAGAACTTCAGGCTTCATCTGCATTGCCATCTTCATCCGCACTGTTGTCTTCATCTGCGCTATCATCACATTCACTGGATGAGCTGGGTCTGTAGGAGCTACTTGAGCTGGAGCTAGACTCGAGCAAATGACTCAGATCAAGATCCCCATATTCTTCTGCCTCGGATGAATCTTCGTTTTCCTCTCAATAACTGTGTTTTGCGCCACTGGGGTGGTAACCATCCTTCCACGACCGTGGGCACTGTCACTACCATCATTGGTACCAGGTGGGATGGGGCGGGGCGCCAGTGCACGGGTCCCGGCTCCAAGCCGACCGCGTCTGCTGCCTCCTAACGGAGCAAATTTCCTCGCAAAGCCATACGGCCTTGGTCCACTGTCGCAAAGCAGTTCGCGTTGAAGACAACGATGCTCATCCACCCCTTCTAGGTGGAGAGAGGTGAGCTACGTAACGAGCTAGCACACCAGCAGGTTCCTGGTCACCGTACCACCTGCACTTGGGTTTCGTGATAGCGAACTCGTGCTCCTCCCTCCTCTGCTATTTGCTTCATTGTCGTATCGAATTTTCCATGGAACCACGAGCACACGAGCACCCGCAAAAGTATCTCCAATCACTTTATCAACGTCTCTAGTGACTTATCTCGCCAGGTCAAGATCGCGGCGAGCGACCGCTTTCCAAGGATACGATTAAGTCGTTTGGGGGGCAATAGGCTGTATTGGTCGCTGCCAG
>JAAVTG010000728.1:0-26973 GCA_011947345.1 Phytophthora quininea
GGCGGAGGTTTGCTTATCAACCGGTTCCTTTCACCAAGAGAAAGCTTTCGAAGGCGGACATTTTTTATTTAGTTGACACTTCAACGTATCTTTGCTACAAAAAAACAAATAGTTGACAAGAGCTCATCTCCTTCGCTGTGATTGCATCTGCACATGGCTTGATGCATGTTCCTTAAAGCCACCTGTGCTAGGAACTAATGGCTTGTTGAAGGTGCGTGAGTCGTTCAGCACGGACTGCGCATCGAGGTGAATAGCCTGTACGAAAACCAACACTGGAAGTGACACGTCATGCAGCACAAGTAGCCGACAACCTGACTGCAACTTTTGCTAAAAGTTACCCGCCCATCTCTCAGCTTCGTTTACAACTCAACCCACGGAGCTTTGAAGGAGTAGAGCACACATCGGTGCCGTGCTTCAGCACTCGAAGCAGAGAAATTTATGCAAGCCGTGGCTGGAAACTTTTTATAAAGTTACCTTCCCATCTCTCTTCTGTAATCACAAGAGTATCTTTTGGCAGAGCGAAAATAGCGCTCCATGGCCAGGAATTCAAGGCTCGCGACGTCGCTGCCGTCGTTCGAGCCCTCGTAAAGAGAGGCTAACACAATCCTCAGACGGTAACTTTTGATAAAAAGTTACCTACTCATCTACAACGGTATCTTTCTGGATGTCTTCTGCATGGCTTGTATGCAGCCTCACCGCTCTAGCATTAACGTGTCTGGTAAGAGACCCCAGCCATGTATAAGTAGCTTAACCAAAGGATATGCGTCCCACTTTTGAAATTGCCTTCACCAGCAACATCCTTCCGGCAGCTACACCAGCATCCTGCTCAACGCCATCGACTCATGTTTGCGCGGCACAAGCTCAAGACTCGGGGTCACATCGTCATGTACCAGGCGGTACCAGATGAAATGGTGAACGAACTGCGAGCGCTGTCCCGCGACGAAAACTACTGGATCGCATGACACATGGGATGGAGCTCTGCATGATGTCCATCGCCTTCGTGCATTTGTGCCCAGTACTGAAGCCTAAGCGCTGATGACATACCTGAAGAGGTTTCACCGCACGTTCTACTCGGACTCCTCACTGGGTGTGCCATGCTTCCTCAAGTCAACTGGAAATACCTCCGACCAGCTACCTCGCCGAGAATTTCCACCGGTCGCATCGAGTGCAGAGTGTCTGGACGTGTGCTCGGTCCCGGGGTTGCTGTTCCTTGCAACACAAGACAGCACGTATTTCTACGTGTATGGGTGGAACCAAAACGTGCCACTGCACTCCAACCAGCAGCTAATTGAGCTGAACAAGGGTGACATTATCATGCTCCGGGCGATTGCATCTATGCGTTGGCGGGTGGCGAAGCTACGAATGTGGTCATTCAAGCGTACATCGACATTCCGACGTTTGCGCGTCCTGCTTATCACGTCCCAGAGATCATGGATATTCCAGACGACACACGCGATACGGACGACATGTTTTGCTTTGCATGGAACTGCCCTTTTGTCGCCGGAACCAAGCAATCCTTTACAAGCACCTGAACTACTACCACCATTTCCACTTGAACCAGCCGCGTGAAATCACGCCCTGAATTGGTGGTCGCTATGTTGAGATGTATGCGCTGCACGACCGATGAGTCCGGATATCTTGCTCCACGTCTCCTGAGCCAGATGTAGCTTCATGTTCTGCATATCTCGTTGTAGTGTGTGTTTTTCGCTTTGGCACTACATCACCAAAAATGTAATCTCCCTTTTCCAAATTCAGTAGTGGGCTCAGCAACCTCCCGGATAAGCCCAACGGGATCTCTGCTCAGTTCACAGCGACATTCGGTTGCCAGGACGTGTGAGTATGGCTGTGCCCCATACCATACGCTGCACCAACCGGTCACGTGTAGGCCACTCAGCTGGAGAATACTGGTCTAATCGAATCGAAGACAACACTGAAAAAAGCGTTGTATCTCTTCAAACTCGGACGGACGAGAACATAGAGATCCGGCTGCCATCTTGAAGTATCAGATGGGGTAGTAGGCACTTTTGAGCGTACTTGTCGGACGAGCAAGTAATAAACATGTATTTTAGCTAGCATACAGCGCTACAAGTTGCTGGTGATTGCTGAACCGACCAAAGATGGATCTGTCGCACTGCTGAGCTACTCCACCACCAACTATTTGCTTGCACCTGCAGCTTTCTGCAGCACTAACCGGAATTGGGGCTATCTATGCTCGGGCAAAAAGGCGTAGTCGACCCTTTTATCACCACAGTAGCGCCAGCGCCGTTAACAGATTGGCCTCAATTTCGTTTGGTAGCCGATGACACATCGGATTCATGCCATTTCAAGTATCGTACATTCACTCAGTCGCAGGAGTCGATTTTCTTCTTGCAAGGCTTCTGGTGGAGGACGCGCCCATCGAACTAAGTCAGGTGTAAATGGCCTCAACGTCAGAAATGCCTCACGTGAGGTGACTCGAGAAACCAGTAGATAAGGCTGCTCGGGTTTGTTTGCTGTAGCCGTGGGCGATCTCCATTCTGCAACAATCATGCGACTTAATGTTTCACCCTGCACTTTGTATATCGTTGAGGCCACTGCACACTAAAGGAAATTGCTGGACGCGAACAGCAAGAACCCGAGGACAGCCATGCTGAGTACCCGGTAGGCGTATCTCGCTTTGTTTATACGCTGATTGCAGAAGTAATGAAAACAAATCGCTCTCGGTAGACCCAAGCATTGGATTAGCACATTCGCCCCGAGGTAGGCGAACAATAAGCGCCGTAGGTGGTTGGCTTGGTACTTTGATCATCATATCTGCCACTGTCGTGTATCGTCCGAAACGTTGTACCGGGTGCGTAGCATATGGACTCGAGCGTTCCAAGCGTACCATTTGCCACCATTTTCTGCGGCTCACGTTCTGCGTGACCTGTATCGGCATACCGACGATCAGGTCAAGGTAGGGGGCCATACGACCGAACTTGGAATCCGGCAAGCTCATCACCATTTCAACCTCGGCTCGGTTGAGGCCTTTCAGCTTTCCTTTGAAATTTGCTAGAACACGAACTGGTAAGACATCACCAGGTAGCAATTTCGCAGCAGTTGAAATGAAGAGATTGTTTATGGAAAGTCTAGTAGAATTGTCAGGTGTCACGAATGTAGTCCTTGCCCACTTGCAATCCACTGTCTAATGTCATCACTTTGCTTGCCCACTACACGTGAATTGATTAGACTCACAAATTCGTCGCTCCATTTTCCTAATCGTGCATCATGACAGCCACGCCCCCAAGCTGGATCATCTTTAAATCGAACTGATTCGTCCAGCATAATCACATGACTAAATGAACGCCACAACAAAAGCGGTAAAGTCGGTTGCTGTACTCTTTGGCTTTGAGGACGGGTCGCGATAAATTGGATCAGCACCGACGGGTGGGAGCTGTAAAAATCTCCAACAAGCACTACATGAATACCGCCAAACGGAAGACCGGGAAGACGCTTAGCAATGCGCAATTTCCTGTCTAATTGAACCAACTGCAACTTCTTCATCATCGAAACTTCATCTATTATCAACACGTCAAGCTCAGTAGTGGCATCGACCGCATTCTCTCCATTTAGTTGTAGTAAGAAACTTTCGAGAGTCCTTCCTTCAATTAATGTAGCCGCTTTTCCTGTTAGGGCAGTTTTGACAAGACATCTAGAGCGCCCCCAGCTTCTGCAAAGGCTCTGGACTGCGTCGATAACTCGGCTCTTCCCAGTGCCACCCTCACCACCCAGGAAGAAGCGGAGCTGGTCTTTCCTAAGAGAGTCTTCTTTATTCCCATCCATAAAACTCATGCTCTCTGCTTTTTGCCATCGTGTCAAAAGTGCTACGCCAATAGCTTTGAAGGCGAGATGCTGTTTTTCATTCAGCGTAAATGATCTGGATACTGCTGCAATACTAGCAAACGACTTCACTGGACTCGGCGGTTGAGATCTCACTACTGCTGCAGGTTTCCAAGCAGTGTTGGCGCCTTCAGCATCCGATCCAACAGCTACAACTGCTGTCTCCTGACGTCAAACTGTGGGGGCAACTCAGAGCATTATCGGTGCTTGGGTCACGAATCCATTGGCCGAGATGATGTGGAGACAGTGAGTGCATTTCAAACCCACCTTTGCAGTTAATGCCGTCTTCACTGCCGTGCTTTCGATCATGCCAAATTTCTTAAATGTGTCGAGGATATCACTGACTCTACGGTCCGGTATGCCAGTCGATGGGCACACTGACGGGTGTAATGAACTGCTTTCGAGAACTGTGTTAGTGTCCTCTGTGGAATCCCATATTCGACAGATGTCGCTTGCACTATCACAACATTCCTCGTCATCTAACACGCTGTCACAGCTGTACAGATCGTCGCTATCGGTACTTCCATCCTCAGCAGGATTAGTGCCTCTGCTATTCCGTTCCTGTGGACCTGAACAAGCTGATTCTGGATGGTGCTCGTTAGCATGGTTGAATCCGCTGTAGTAGTCGTTCATGTTATCCATTATCACTTTCACAAAGTCCGTTCGTGTGCTTTTCCACTGGTCATACGCGTGTAGCCACGCATCACACACAGAACCATCGCCAATGAGGTCAACAAGAGACCTGAATGGCTTGAACAGAACCAAAGACAAAATCGCCTTCTTACACTGATACTCAATGGAGGATTCTCCGTTAATATACGGCAACCGATATCCTTGTACAATAGGAACCGCCTCTTGGTATCGTTGTCCAAGACTGTGTGAGTGGTAGAGGATGGCCAGACCGAAAAGCAAACTTTGCATCATTCGCATGTTCATCCTTCTTTCGAAAAAATCATCGAAAACTCGTACAGGTTCATGTTGGCCAATGCATCATTGCGAAAAATGTAATCATCTAGGTTGGAGACCGCCTGGAAATTATGGCTACCAAACTCGTTGCTATCGCTAACGAGACGGCGCGAGTACTCCTCCACTGTAAGCAGTTGACGAATGATGTCGCCCAACGGAAGCGTGACACAAGTAGCACTAGAATAGCAGCATGATCCACGATTCAGATAGAGAGCAGCAAGCGGTCCAGCCACCTCTTGCCTGTTCGTGATGCTATACACAATCGAAGCGACTCGCTTTCGACCGATTGAAAGTCTCTCATCTGCATCTCGAACCGATGCCATACTGTCTAAAAGTTCCTGTTCTTGGCGACGTTTGAATGCTCCCAATGCTACTGCCACGACAGAATCAAGCCGTTACTGCTGCTTGGTGACGTACTTGCAGCAATAGTGAATTCTTTGTGTAGCCTCCTGGCCGCCTACAAGTACTTGGATATCGTGGTTGCACTTGAATGTGGACATTAGTACGCGATTAAAGCCATTAATAAATTCATGAGCAACAGGACGGCTTAGTTGAATGCCAGATGGCGTAAATATCGTATCCGCTAGCCGTTCTTTAGGAAACCCATATCTGCAAAACGATGCGTCAGCCGTCATACATGACTGCTTGAAGCATGTGTTGGTGTGCCCCCACCAGTGCTGATTCAGCAGTAAGACAAGCGAAGAAACCATATAATCAATAGCAGTTTGGGACATCCGAGCGTCTGAGGAGGATGGCGGCATCATCTCAATCAACCGGGTAAGCTGGTCGTTTTGAAATGGGTCATCATCAGATTTAAATGACTTCATTTGAGGAAATTCAAATGATCTAGCCACTCAGCAATTCCAATTTCAGCATTATTCACCGCACCATGGTTGCTAAACAAGCTGCTCTCCATCATTTCACGCTGCTCTACAATGCGTCGAGCCTCGACCAAAGAGTTACGGCACATCCGCTCCAGATTAGCTTGCTGTAAAATGTCTGCAGGTGATAGTGCTTTTCCCACACCGGCCAGTGCGGAGGACGAAACTTCAACAATACACTGCGCATCAGGTGTTGCGAGCTGGACTTCATCCCACAAGCGTCACATTCAACGAGCGGTGGCTCCACGACATTTGCTTTTGCTCGTGTACTGTAAAGACCTGAACGTGGGTCTTTTCGTGCCATTTCAGGCACCGGCAATGGCACTACGTTCGAGGATGAGGTACCACAACCAGAGCAACAAAGTTCGCTGAAATCAAGGGAATTTTGTTGCTAACGATCGAGTTAGTGTAGTCCACGATAGATTTCCGGAACAATTCGGCTTCATCATCGGCCAGCAAGTCCTCGACTTCTGCAGAGTTTCGAGGGCCGGCCACTAGCCATATCAGAAAGTGGATGTGCAGTGTGCCGCGTCCCTGAGTCTCCACCATTCCAAGTATGCTTCTACCTCACCGAACAGTCCTTGCTGGCCTGTTGGCTTCTTGGTTTTCGGGTCCATACCTAGGCCATACCTTATGAAAGCGTCTACCTGCCTCATAAACAAACGTGCTGAGGCACAGTCATTGCCAAGACTGGCTTCACGAAGCTCCGCCTTACTCGGCAATCGGGCTTCCAGTACGTCAAACAAACTCTGAACCGAGGTAATGCCAGTATATTGAGCCATTGCGAAAGAATTTTCGATGTTGGGCGTGAGCGTAACAAACAGAGCCGGCTGTCCGAATCGCGCCTGGTAGCAAAGGCCCTCTGGCGGCACTGCGAGCGCTCACCGTTGCTTCCCAAACAGCACGAGACGCGATCTCAACAGACTTCAGAAAGCGGCCGGCAGTACCATCAATCTTGTTCGTGCGAGGCAAGCATCCCTGTCTTCTTCGCTCGTTATCTATCAATGCCTGGCCCAGTTGGTCGACACCAATACTCTCAAATCCATTGAATAGCTGCGGAAACCGCTTGCATCTGACTGAATTTTGAATGTGCATGTTCTGCAATGCCAAACGGTCGAACGCCACAAGCGCAAAAGCTCATCTTCAGCAAATTGCCTACTACTCAAGGCAATGTAGTATTTGATCGCTTCTTTTAACGAAACGGCAACTCTGCGTTTTTCACCAGGATGTCCACGCCCAAAAGGAAACAGGTGCGGAAAAAGCCGAGCAAGCAAATCTCCATTCACGTCATGGGAAAACTGGTTGGACCTTCGAACCAAAAATGACCTCTCCTTGTTTTCCTGTCCACCAACTTCACTAACAAACTGGTTTTCGTCAGCGGGTAGGCGTAAGGTATCGTCTAGTAGACCAATACGTCGTTCTAGAACAGTAGACTCATCGTCATTGCTAACAGCCCAAGTGTCAGTTTGACCACGAACGGATTCCAGCTCAGTCGACATGCTATCGCTCAAGGAGGTGCCGTCTTCATCAACATGCTCGACGAAATGGTGTTCAATCTCTTCATCAGAATACTGTGCAGCAAGAGCCTCGCCATTAGAAGCAACATCGCTGTACAGGTGATTGTAAGTCTTGTAAAAATTGAAGACATCCTTCACGTGCTGATTCCGAATGCGATGCAACTTTTTCACTTTTTCACTTGGTTGTCTGTGAACTCACCCACCAACACAACTCGATATGACGAAGCACCATCAATCGAGCGCGGTAGCAATGTGATAGGTGGCCCCGGCGTGCAATCGAAGCCAAGCAATGAGACCGGATGCAACGATGAAACCCGCCTCGCATCACCCGGGTGGCCGCCATATTCGCAAGCTGAATAATAAAACGCTCCGGTCAGGTGAGGTAATGAAGACGCTTTGACAACCTTCCAACGAAAATCCATTTTTGATTTTAGGAAGTTTGTTTTCACGTAAGCTGGTCATGCAATCCTTGCAAGTACCAATCCAAGCACTGGGGTATCCAGCGCGATCAACATAGCAATGTATGCCACGAGGGGATACAAGAACGTTCTCCAACCCGCTGATGTGAGGTGGAGCTTGATACTGTCGCACGAGCTTGTCAGAAATGGATTCACCACGGGTTCCCAGGACCTTCTGTAGAGTCTTGATATATCTCCAATCGTTATCTTCTCTCCGAATGATATCCTGAACCAATACCAGTCGATCGCATACACTGCACACACTTTCATCCAGACCCTCAGCGCCTAATGCTTTTCGAAGCTCCTGTGCGCAGCGATCTTGGACGTCATCACTCACGGGCTGCAGAAGACGGCTGCACTCCCTTTTCACTCGCTTGCGGGCCCTGGATCTTTGCTGCCGTTCTCGACACTGCTCACGTATGAATGCGACGTCTAGGTGCTTGAGGAGGTCTTCCTCATCCGACGAGTCATGACGTTTTCTCGATGTAGTGGTCATGGCGCACCGTGGTGAGCCTCAACCACGCTCTTTAGACACCACAAGTTTGTCCTGGACATGTACTAGTTAGGACCTGGCCACGAACACATCAAAGCACGATACCTACCCACGCTAGCGGCGGCGGCGCCTTCAGTGTAGCCGCTTGCACCTCTTCAGCCGGTCAAGTCTGCTGCATACACGTCAGTGGGGGTGGTGCAGGCGGAGATGTAAGCCTGGGCACTCGTACCTGCTCGCCGCTCTAGCGCTCGGACGCAAAAGCAGCAATGAAACGGCTACCGCCGCAAGCTCCAAGCCGCCGCCATGCGCGCCAACTTTCCTGCAGAAATCTCCCTTTGACTTGGCTTTGTTCGTAGTTCGAAGAACTATGCTTTATTCGATCTGCCGCAGTACAGTTGTCCCCACGGTACTCTCTCCGAAAAATACCGGTATTGACAGACCAAGTCAAACTTGATTGGTTGATAATATAATTATCGCTTTTTGATTGGTTGGAAATGCCCAGGGTGGGCATTGAGAAGTGTTCGATGGTACTTCGGTTTTGGACCAGCCGTTTCGTGTGCACCACACTGATGAGTTACCTAAGACGTTTCACGTCGGAATTGCCGACCTCGGAGGAAGTAGTAAACGCAGTGAACCCGGCGTGTCCTTTTCCCTTGTAAAAGGTAAAAGGACTTCAATTTCAACAAAGAATGACAACCCCGACGGTAGTCAACGACGTCCAGTCGTTGATTCGCTGCGCCGCGAGCACCTCCCAGCTAGGTGGTCAAGCATCCTCGGCGATCCGAACCAGGTACGGCAGCAGCATTGGAGCATGGTGGTGTCATTCGCAGCGTAGCAGTGGGCTAATGTGAGTCGTTTCATGCAGGTGGCGCAGCGAGCACCTCCCAGCTAGGGGCCAAGCATCCTCGGCGATCCGAACCAGGTATGGCAGCAGCATTTGACTGCAGTGGGGATGCGTTTGTTAAGCTAACGTTGGGGATGATGAATGGCGTGTAGTAATGGCGTCACCTGCGACGCAGGAAAACGATGAAGACGACTTGCTTGCACACTTGGATCTTGCACACCAGAGGGAGAAAGCCGCTGCTAAGAGGCAGTTATCGAGGGCTCGTAAAAGGCAACGAACAAGTTATACAGCTGAATGCTCTGACCGTATTCCTGTCAAGTACTTTGCGCCGATCACTGAGGAGGAGAGAATTCATTGCATGGATTTACTTCGCAGTGCTCTGAGTGCCGAAGGCTTAGATGAGGCCGTGTGTGCTGTTTGTGACCGCGTAGTGCTAATCAGAGACATGGAACGAAAGGATGGATCCGACTGGAGATACATGGAAGTATTACGTAAAATTTTGGGGGTAGCTGGTAGTGATATTCCGCAGCTACTTTTGGAGCAATACGAAGCCCCGCCTTTGATTCCCAGCCTGGAAAATGTACTGGTTTCACCTCGTGGTATCCAGTGCTATTTGAATGACAGTGGCCACCCATGCTCATGGGTGAATGTGTGTAAAGAGTGCGAAGCTTTTATCCGTCGGCGAAAACTGCCGAAGTTTGCTATTGCTAATGGCTTTTTCGTGGGAACTTTGCCTGATCACTTGAAGGGGCTAACGATTCCTGAGCGGATGATGACCCAACTAAGCTCCACTGCAGCTACGACACGGGTGATGCGTGGTGGGCGCCATAGATGTATCCGTTCCCACTGCCTAGCGTTCGATTGCACCCCAGGGCCACCTGTTTCTCGGTTGCCACGGTCGCTTGCAGACGTCACGTCGTATCGAGTAGTCATGGTCGGTGATTTCACAGAAGGACAGATTCGCAAAGTTCGGAAGATGCATCAAATTCGGAATGGTGTTGTACGTGACGTAATGAGCTTTTACAAAACGCACAACATTTTGTATGAAGATGTTATGTGGAATGACGACTTTGTAGATATTGATTGTTCGGATGAGTCAATTGAAGGCCACTTTGTGGAGCATGTAGATGATAATGAGGGAGAGCTGGATGATACTATGGACACTGAACAACAAAACATCCGAGGTCATTCGGATGCATGGCGGGTGATTTGCGAAAATGACGAAGAAAGTGTAATTGAGCGTCGCGTCGGACTGACGGAGGCTAATCCATCTCCTCCACTCACACAGGACCACCCTGCTGTTGTGGAAGTAGAAGGGTCCCCAGACGCGGAACGAGTGTTCCTGGTTCGTCGTTCCGATCATATTTCTAATGATATCTCTGGAGACCTTTTCGCTAGACTATTCCCTCACTTATTCCCGTTTGGAAGAGGCCATCCTGGTGAGATTCGACGCATTCCTGTATCGGCCAAAGCATGCCTAAAGTATTATATCGAACTAAGTGGACGGCAGTTTGCCGAGGACGAGCTATTTACACTAGTGGCTTTTGATCGAATCTCAGTGCGAAACATGTTTATTCACAACGCCGTCCGGTGCAAACGTTTTCCACGAATATTTGAAGGATATGAGACTATTGGCATCGAGCAACTTGGTAATGCTCTGCTCACGAACGAAAGACGGCGCCAAGGGTGTTTGCCAAGAGCTGCAACAAGCCATCCGACTGAAAATGGCTTCTTGAAGACTGTCGAGATCGCCACGCGATCAATTTGGGGTAGCAATGCTGAGCGATCGCAGTGCAGACGAAAGGCATTTGCATGCCAGGCGCGCTTCGGCCAACCAGCGCTGTTTGTCACGCTGACGCCTAACTCAGACAACTCATTTGCTATGGCTCAATACACTGGGATTTCATCAGTTGGAACGCTTTTTGATATACTGGACGCTCGTATGCCAACCAAGGCAGAGCTTCGAGAGGCCAGTCTAGGGAATGATTGCGCTTCTACGAGGTTATTCATGAGGCACGTGGATGCATTTATTAGGATTGTGTTGGGAATTGACCCTACGACTGGCAGGCCGACGGGACATCGAGGATTATTTGGTAATGTGGAGGCATACTTTGGTATGATAGAGACGCAAGGCCGAGGATCCCTTCACATTCACTTTCTGATCTGGCTGAAGGGGTGTCCATCGAATTCAGCAGCAGTTGACAAAATTTTGCAAAGTGCGGAAGCCGACAACTTTCGTGAATCTGTTGCAGCATACACAGATAGTATTGTTAGCAATGAACTTCCTGTCGACTTGGCAAAACACTGTTGCTCAACGTGCGGTGCTTCCTTTGCTGACTTGATTGCACTTTCAATACCAGAGATGGCGCACAGAGATCCCAGGCTGGAATATATTCTGCAAAGCGAAAACAGACGATCAAAGAACCAGAGCTTTTGCAGTGCAGCATCTGCAAAAGCAAATTTAGCTCACAACATGCTTTGTAGCGCTCTACTTCAAAGTCGTCCGATGCACTGGCCTCCATGGCAACGCCCACTCTCAACAGACGAAATTGTGAAGCAAGCAAAAATGAATTAATGTGCCGAAACACAGGGCGAGAAGCATTTGACGTCATTGAAGAGCGCGAAAAATTGCTGGATAGCTTGAGCACTGAGAATGATCTGAAAATGAAAGTGGACTGAGTCCTGCTGAAGCTGCCTACTTCCTCGAGCAAGCCAATGATCTGCGAATGGGGTGGTGCAAAAGCGACGACGATCCCTTCCAGAATGACTATCTGACTCGGTTAGTGGAGATGCTGCCTCCGCTGGTATCCGATTCCCGGATGGCGAAAGAATCGATAGATTACATGGTTTCTGTGCTGGTTTATTACTGAATCAACACTGGTGGGGTCATGCGAACAGCTGCTTTAAGCGATCTAAAGCAACAGGCAGTGCAAACCTGTGTCGATACTTGTTTCCAAGACAAAGAGTGGATCGCACACGATTCGGTTCGTCAGGCGTTGAGATGAAGAGATCACCAGGGCACGAATTCATCAATGGCTTCAATTATACAATCATGGCAACTTTTAAGTGCAACCATGATATTCAAGTACTGCTAGGAGGGCGTGAGGCAACTGACCGAATCTACTACTGCTGCAAATATGTAACGAAGTATCAGAATCACTTGGACTCCATCGTTCCTGTTGCCTTATCTGCACTTTCGAGACGGAAGAAGAAAGAAATGGAAGAAATTCCTGCGGTCCCGGATGCGCAAGATCGATTAGCAGCATCTCGCAAACGAGTAGCATCGATGGTGTATGCTCTGACTAACCGCCAAGAGGTGGCTGGCCCGCTGGCTGCGCTGTACCTGTATCGTGAATCATGCTGTTACTCGAGCACTGAGTTTGCAGTATTACCACTTGGGGATGTCGTTCGACAGCTGTGTGAGCTAGACGAGTACACTTGCTCGGTTGTCAATGAAAGAAACTCAGAAAACACAGCATCTTTCGGGCGGTGTCATTTCTTGATGATTACATTTATCGGCCAGATACCTTGATGGAGATTAATTTGTACGAGTTTGTAATGCGCTATTATCGCCAAAGGGGCCATGTACACCTCGCGCGAAGCTAGGATTCTTAAGTCAGCATCCACTCCATCGAAGCCACCGCCTTGCCTGCCGCTACGAGGAGGTCGTACCTATTGTACAAGGCTTTCGGTTGCCATACGTTGACGACAAGTCATCATCAGAGATCAGAAGCAAGCACGCTGTATTATCTTTGGTGTTGTTCAAACCTTTCCGATCTCTAGAAGACCTCATTGGCGTTATGGAAAACTCAGATGAGTTATGGTTGAATGCTTTTAGTGTGTGGAAAAAAACTCGCAGTGAATTGTTAAAACAATTATGAAGAATATGAACGACTATCAGCAAGCTAGTATGCAGAATAACGAATCCAGGGCTTCCGTGGCTGACAAAGACGAAACTGCAAGTGATAACGAGGGGGACGATGAGCTGTTTGGCAAAGACGACGGCTTTGACGCGAACGATGTTTGCTTGAACACCGACGAAAGCTTTCCTGATCTTTGGGAACTTGATGAAGCGAAGATTGTTGAAGCGAAGTCTTTAAACCCGTCCATCTGTCCGACGTCTGCTGTTCCTGATGGCCGAATAGCTCACATTCTAGATGCATTTTCACAATTTGACATGCTTCGAGGTGCTACGGCTGAAACCACCACCAGGTCAAGAGCTAGTACGTCGGTGGAAGGTATTCCGCCGCTTGATTATATGCGCGAATGGATAAAAGACGCTGATACAGACAATGCCATTGTTGCCCCCACTCAAGCAGCGAAAACTGAGCAAGATACTACGGTGATTGAACTGCTTAACGAAGCATTACGTGAGCCAAATATGAACTGGACGCCTCCAGCGATGGATAATTCCGGGCCGCCAACTACGATGAAGCAGTGCGCTAGTATTACTGACATTTCAAAGGCGTTTACGTTGAATGAAAGGCAGCACTACGCTGTCAAAAAATTGGAATGGCACTGCTGACTAGATGGAAAAATGCTGAGGCGTCATTTTACCTGAACAAAGAGGCAGAAAAGCGGCTACAAGCCGACCAGCTGCAAATGTTTCTAGGAGGCGAGGGTGGCACAGGCAAAGTCGTGTGATTGGCGCCATTGAGGCTTTGTGCACAAGTTGGGGGAGGACCAGCAGCATTGTAAAGACCGCAATGACCGGGAAAGCGGCAACAGTCATCGGCGGACGAACGCTAGCTAGCGTTTTGTTGCAGCTTCAGCGGGGAAGTCAATTGAGACCGTAATGAATCTGGATGTGATCGTTGTCGATGAAGTCTCAATGATGAAAAAGTCCCAGCTCACACAGCTAGACACAGTGCTTCGAATGCAAAGAATACCTAGTGTTGCGTTTGGAGGAATTCACGTAGTGCTAGTTGGAGATTTTTGCAGCTGCCTCCAGTAGGCGGGGACCCAATTTATCGTGACCCTGGACAGAAACCAAAGTGCACCGCTAATGAAATTGCAGGCTATGAGCTGGCGTGGGTTTCAAGACGTGATAGTGTTGGAGGAGTCAGTTCGATTTCGACTCGATCCAGAGTGGGGTAATGGCTGCCATAATGCTCGACGTGGCGTTTGAGTCCTGAGTTTGTATCCATTATTAATTCCCGTGTCATTTCGCGAGAAGATTCGCAAGAGAATTGGATTTCAGATGATCAGGTGACGAAATTTGTGACCCCCGACAACTCCACAAGGTTGGCTATTAACAATTTGTTCACAGCGTCCGTAGCTAAAGCTTTGCCTAGTGCTGAGTACCCTGTCCGGGTGGTGGCCAATTTCAAAGGCAAATTGGCTGCACTAAGCCTTGCAGAAGTGAAAATGGTGATGCGTCTCCCGATTCAAAGTTTGGCCGAATGCCGCCGTATTTAGACTTGATTGTGGGCATGCCAGTTCAAGTGACGCAAAACATCAGACCGCAGAAAATGGTTGCCAATGGAACACTGGGTGTATTGAATCTATTATTTATGAGCCCGATACAACCTTTCGACTCGTGCACGATAGTGTAGCGAACATGGTGGTTAAAATCCCAAATGTTCCACCACCAGCAGTGCTAGTTCGCATTAAGCGGGGAGATTTGGCTGCACCAATGCAAGGGTCCAATGATTCTGAGTTGTTTCCGTTTTTCTTTGACTCCCAAGCGTATAGTCAATGCCACATTTCACTCGCGGGAAACTCAAATGGGTTTCCTCGTGAACTTACTGTTCGCATCCAGCAGTTTCCCCTTGTGTGTGCAGTCTCGTCGACCGTATACAAGGTCCAAGGCGAAACGCTGGACCGAATGGTTGTTACGGAGTGGAAGTCCTCGAATGCTATATCAAACAAGCGCCAGCAGCCGTATCTACTTGTCTCTAGAGTTACATCACGGTCTGCATTCGTGACGCTTTGTCCGATTACTCGTGAAATCATACAGTGGGCTCGCCCACCGACAGATGCTCTTGATGAAGAAGATCGACTTCTAGCTTTGAGCAATCGTACTATCCAGAAACTGATGAACTAAAAGTTGCCACAAGTTTTTGTTTTATATTATGAATGGTAATATTAGCTGGTACCCGTCTACCTGCTTCTTGCTTTACGCACCATCATCGTCTTCTTCTCCCATGAGATCAGTGGTTGCGCATGGTTTGTGCAGTCGGGCTTGGTCCAGAAGATTCTCTGGCGGTCGAACCTGGATGTTACGACGGAACCCAAATACTCCCTGAAGCCCTTTCAACGCTGCGTTTGTGCTACATGACCGTAAACGACAGCGCAACAGAACAGCAGCGTCTAGAGCAGGACACTTACGGCGTAGACCACACAATGTGGCACTGCTACGCATCTACTCCACATACTTTAAGGTGCTGACGTATCTTCGTGTGCTTCATGGACATACTCACATTGTTGATTAGTTGACTAGATGAAGTGAAGATCCTTCACGGAAGGACATACCGTCGATCTATGTAGCCCAGTAATGGACGAGTAAGCAAACTATCGATTGGATACATTCATTGTACTCATACGGTTAAGAAATGTAAGATTGGTGAGCTAAGAATTTGACGTCACGATGTGTAAATGCGCACTCAGTGCTCATCAACAGCCCTTGCTAAACCGTCAGCACCCGCGAACGGTTAAAGAAAAATTGATGGTACCGATTGAGATGTCTGCGGAGCGCGTCCGGGTCGGTGCCTCTGAAGGGGCAGTTCCAGACAAAGCAGAACACGTCGTCGACATCGCTCGTATCGTTGACAAAGGCAACCATTATCGGCTGAGGAAATTGTGGGCGCAGATACAGTGGGGTATCGACGTATCCGAGCAGCCCGACGTGGTTGTCGTTACCACCTGCACTAGCGAAAGCAAAGTCGCCTCTCGACAGCAGCACGTCGCCTCTGTTCAGCTCGATAATTTGCTGCTCCGAGCGAAGTGCAACGTGGTTATTCCATCCGTACCCATAAATGTAAGTACGGTCTTGCGCGGCCACGAAAATGCATCCTGGAACAGAGCTCACGTTCCCAGAATCAACCCTCGCGGTCGCGAACTCGCGGCGAACGGGTTGGTCTTCGGCACCGCGAGTCGTCCTAAGGATCCGCCACTCCTTCACCGAGGCCATAGCGAAGAACGAGCGGTAGTGACGCTCGAAATACTCCGACAGAGGTTCCGACTCATTGTCAGGAACGCGAGCACGTAGGCGATGCTCATCGTGCAGCACTCCATCCCAGGTGTCATGAATCCACAAAACTTCGCCGTCTTCGGCCATCGCGCGTATTGTGTCGGTCATTTCAACGGGGACGGCGTGGTATAGGACGAGGTATCCTCGAGTCTTGAGGCGTTGTCTGGCGAACATGGGGTCTTGCGAAGGCGTCAAAATGAAAAGTAAGTCCCCTGCATAGAATGCCAGCGCGGCCCGAAGGGAGGGCTTACCCAGTGCAATTAGGCTCGAAGTGAGGATAGACTGTTGCATACACAGTATGCACAGTAGGAATCGAAGTCTGCGTATATTCTTGGTGGCACTGCCACCTTAAACAACTGCATATTGGCGTTACCTTGAAGCGCGGCTTTGAAGTCCCTGTGGCGATGCTTAGTTGAAGTAAGATCTGGTGCCTACAGTGGCGGTGCTTAAATAATAAGTGTTGGAGTACGTGTGGACCATAGTGATGATGTCACTACTCGTACCTGCCAAAGAAATCTGCTACGGTCAGAAGTGTAGATAGATGCGCAGGAACAAAAGAGATAGGTCTCGAAAAGCATGATTTTGTGTCGCTGTCTACATTAATCACAAATCTACATACCAGCACCTATTGCACATTTATTCGAAAATCGGAAATGATCAACCAGAAGATAATGTTCTCTACACATCATCTTAACTTCAGCTAGTATTCGGCCTAAATTGGAGGAGCATATGTCTGTAAATCCTGTATTCGGCACACCATCCTGATCAAAAGTATGCACAACCAACGCCTCAACTTGACCAGCAACCTGACGTCAGTTAGACGTCCTGGCTCAGAGCGATGCTCTGGTTGAAGTTGAAGTGGCATGTTTCCTTTTCAAAAGGTATTCGGGACTTGCGCAGCTCGGCTCTGGTTAATGAACTTATCAACCAATCAATTAGACATCCGACAGCTAAGTAGGGCTGAGCCTTTTGGTTACATTATTGGTGCATATTGGCGTATATTGTATGTAGTATGTATGAACCCTCTGCAAGCTCACTTTTAAATTCACCTATGCCTGGAAAGCTCAAGCGCGTTGGCAGGTCGGCCAAAGCGACAGCTATGGCCGACACGACCGAGGTGGATGCCGCAAGACCTGCCAATGTTGCATCTACGTGTACACGTACGCGTACACGCACACCGACACCAACATCGACGCATACGACGATGCCAACGCCCCGCCCCCACCAACACCGACGGAGACGGCGATGTCGATGCCCCCGTCGACGCCTTTGTCAACTCCACCGACGTATACGGCAAACGCGATCGATGAACCGCACGGGGAGATCGACTTCGCTCCAAGACAAAGCCCATACCAGCGCCTACAGCAGCTTTTAGCAGCTCGATCAAGTGGCACGTCTCGACGGATCGTCACGTCCGTTCAAGGTGCGTGAGTTTGATAGCTGTGTATGTTGCACATTCTAACAGTGAATTTGATTAGACCTACAAGAGCTAATCCAGAGGAAAGTATCGCTCCAAAGCGTCGAGCTGAGAATGAAGCTACTGTGGGTCTCTGACCACATGTACAGGAGTCCAGGCTTGTTCGCTTGCACTTCACTGATGCTACGTCCCCGGAAACGCTACAAACTCTACTTACCGTAAGGAACGAAATGCATGAACATTACTAGTACTCTAACAATGAACTTAATATGTAGGTGTTTCGAGACCAGTACGATCAAAACAAGGAAGAAGTCGATACCGTCCTCTTCACAGCCACGATTTGGAATATGGAGTCCACAGATACAGCGCTGCCTCCACCTGGAACCATTGTTGTCATCTCCCACTTTTCAAGCATGAAGCTTTTTCGTGAGAAGCAGTGCCAAGCAACCACAAAGCTAAGGGACATTTCGTGGGAAGAAGCAGTCAACGCCGCTGCTTGAGTTTTCCTCTGTTGTAGCATTTCTAGCTCTCATTTGCACTATCTAATATTTCTTTTAAAATGGTAACATTCATTTGCTACAAACGAGATTTTGGCTACATGGGATCGAAGCCGTTCATATTTTTCTAGTGTACTTCTAGTAAAACCATGACTAAAGGGTTAACTGTGGACTTACACACTTTATACGCTTCCTTCCCGTTGTAAATTTTCCCTATCACCGCCACCGAGGTGACACTTACGTTTCGTGACCTGATGTTACATATACATAATTTTCATCTGAATTAGCATAATATGATATTACCGTGGCATAGATTGTAGATAAATAATACATACTCTGCGAGTCTGTCTCCACCAGAGGACTTAAGAACATCAAGAAGGCAAGTCATGACGGGAAGATAGATTCATTGTGGGATCACACTTTTCAAATGCTCGCGGTGAAAGAGCAGTTGCAGAAAAGCGAGGCTAGTCTTGCTCAATTTTGATCCGCCGTGGCTGGACAAAGACAATAGCAAACGGGCAGTTAAAAATGTAAATACTGATGCATACTATTGCTGTGGGAATTTGCTGAATCATAAACTCTCTATCTGAAGGCTTCGCACCAACAGACCGCGTCAACCAAGACGAAAGCAGCTCTTCTGATGAAGGACCCGTCATCCCCACTTGCGGAAATGCACAGCTGCGCTTAAGGCAGGGAAGTTAACGCAGACACCTCGGCGACAGCTTGATATCACGAGAAAAACCACTCAATCGGGCAAAGTATCTCCCGCATCTACGACAACGATGGACATGCAAATTCAGCAGGTAGGTTGAGCAGCATCTTATGTATATTTCAGCGTGGATAATTAACAGTGATTATTTTATTTGGTTGGTCTAGCACTGCAACACCCCTCCAAAACTCACCACAGAAAAGGTATCCGAAACGTCTCTCAGGAAATCCAAGGTTCGATGTCTGTCGCTCGCATCCCGAAGTTCTCGGGGACGGACTGATCATCTGACAGCCCGTTTTCGTTTAATTACGAGTTTGCTCTTATCTAATGCAGGTTTTGCACATGAAACATTGCCTTCATTGTGGTCGATATCGTTTTAGCCAGAGGTGTTGTCTCTAATCGATTTTAGTATAATATAACCGCTTAAATGTGAATCAGCAACATTTAGGATTGCGCGACTTCATATATATAGACGTCCAACAGCCGTTTACAACTGACTCAACTTCCGTGCTGCCGCTCGATTTCACTGCTGGATTTTATCCTTGTTGGTGCAAAATTATTCTTCACCTCTGTGTAACTTTCAGTACATCAATCACTTTGGTGTCCACAAAATTTCCTGATACTGACAGCACCTGACAATCAACAAAAATTTATAAAAGACGCTCACAACCAAATCCGCTAGAGATGCAAAACATATCAGCGCTTGAAAGCCGACAACGGCTCGTTGAAGTAGAGAATCAGGCTTTCAAAGATGTATTGGCCGCGTACGAGAACCTTTGCCAGATACGACAGACACACGATGCTAGTAGTCTTGTCGTCCAAGCAGCAGTGTCGCGCTTGCGAGGGAGATTTGATAGGCTTTACCAGGCCCGCCAACACGCAAGTCAGACATCATTTGTGATGATGTGTTTGACAAAATGCTTGCCGAGGAAAGAAGTAGTCGTTGAGAAGCACAGGATGATCGATTTGCCGCGTTCTGGCAGCGTAGAGAACACCATCAACCGACGTGGCCATCAACAGCTCTTGTACGGCGGTTGGTTGTTCCTCGTACGCCAAACCAAGAACATGAAGCAGCAACAAGCATAAGTACTCAGGAAAGCGACGGCGTGGAGGACGCTGAAATTATTGACCTACGAGGCAATGATCAATCGGAAGATGACTAGCGACAAGGATAATGGAGCTGCACCTAAATGGAGCTAAACGTACAAGGAGTGCATAGAATAGGTGGCCATCTAAAGGAGTGACATGTTGCTTTGCGATCGTTTGCATTTAGACTACTATTGTCTTGTTAATAATACTTATATCAGCGTCTAATGCAAATGCCGATTTTGCTCTATGAAGAAGACCAGTGCAAAGTTTGCTTAGAACCTCGCCTCGTTAGTGTGGTATGACGAGGATCAGTTTGCAAAGAACCCCGCCTCACTACTGTGATATGGTGTGATGAGCAACTTGAACTTCGGAGTGCAGGCTGGAAGACCACCTCATTCCAGAATTGCGGCGCCAAGGTAAGGAAGCGCTATCGTGCGAGCAAGTCTGTTGAGTCAAATTGGCTAACGTTCCGCGCTATGTTAGATGACGAAACCGCAGGGGACCACCAACTACAATGGTGCTGAGCAAGAACGGTTGCTTGCAGTTGTTGCGGAAAGCTTGCCTCGAGAGAAAGCCGAGTGGGAACAAGTCGCAGCAGTATACAATAGCAGCAAGGACTCGAAGTGGCTCGACCGCACTAGTGTCAGCCTGAAGAGGAAGTTCACGCGGCTTTATTCGACGGCTCGGAAGAGGAAGGAGTCCGCTGTGACTTGTAGGGAGAAGACGGCATTGGTGCTACGACACAAGATAATGCGCCGCTCCAACGCGGTGCAATCGCAAGTCGATATTGAAGCTGCAAGTGGTGCACAAGATACGCCGCTACCGCAAGATGTCGACTTGACTGTTCTCCGTGGTGACCAAGACAGGAGTGGCGTAGATTCTCTCAATGCAACGAGCGGTGATGACGAAGACTGTAGTGCTGCATTTACAGGTTCAAGGAAGAGTCCAGCATCCCAGCATGACTGCGATGTTCATGCTGACGGTAACTCGAGCATGGCAAGCCGTGAAGACTTGTCGGTGGAGCGTGCTGAAGGTCGGCTTCATACTCACTGCGATGCTATACAACTATTCTTGTGGTTCCAGCGCCGGGACCAGAACCAAATGAAGCACTGGTGCGCTGATCATGAGCGAGCGCAGCTTGAGGAGAAGAAACGTCAAGATCAACATGAGCTTGATGCTCGCAATGCTCAGCAGAGGCACAAGGAGATTCTAGATTGCTTGAATTCATTTAGACGAGAGTTAGTTGTGGAACGTTGTGGTCAGGTCGAATGTAGTGCACACGCACATAAATAATGAAAAAAATGTGGTTCTCTTGCTAATATGGCGTGCATAATAAATTTCCAGTGAAAACAGAATAAAAATCCAGCGGAAAATAATGCATCTATGGGGTGAAGATACTGCCGCGTCAAAATCAGATGCTGGTTTCCCTTTAAAAGGAAAACAGGACACAGTTGCACTGTCAGCTACTCGTCGATCGCATCCAGCATTGCATGCACTAAACTTTCATTTCACTATTTTCGTTGTTTATTGCAAGAGCCTGCTGCACAGGTACAAAATAGGTGATGTGTTGCTGTTTAAGATTGACGCTGTTGTTGCTATGCAGCTATAGAATGTCTGGACGTGGTAAAGGCGTGAAATCCATTGGCAAAGGCGGATCGAAGCGTCATCGCTTCATACTGCGCGACAGCATTCAGGGTATCGGCCGAAGCTCCATTCGCCGGCTGGCTCGTCGTGCCGGAGTTATCCGTATGTCAGCGCTGGTGTACCAGGAAACAAGATCTGCACTTAAGGTCTTCGTTCAGAGCTTAGTGCAAGATGCTGTGGTGTACGCGGAGCACGCAAACCGCAAAACCATATCAACCATGGACGTAATTTACGCTCTTAAACGACAGGGTCGGGTTCTTTACGGGTTCGGACACTAAGCTCAAGTATTCAGTTAATGCTAGCGAATACACAACTCAATTAGTGAAGCTGAAAGCTACGTCAAATTAATGCTTAGCTTGGCCGTACAACACACACTTCTCTTCGTCTTTCTGATCTGTCAACTTGGATCGCCAAATTTGCTGCTCTTCATCTCTCCTTCATCAAGACCCGTCGATCGGGAATTCTCAGATGTCAAAGCACCGCTAACGATCTCATTCATCACTATCACTGCTCTCTCTTGACTCTCCCGTCACACGAAACGGGGTTAATTGCGAGCAAACTCGGCAGAAGTCCGAGGAAGCTTTAAAAAGGATGAGATTCGAGTAACAGGATTGCGAATAGGATAGATTTTGAGTATCAATAATGTCTACCTACGTATATTTGCCGCCCAACTCCACAACGAAGAGATAACTATTAAAGAGGCACTTTGAGGCCTTAGAGAGGCTCCTTGACAACCGGGGCGCAGCGGAGGCCTGTCAGGGGACGGCACGTAGGTCTAAGTAATAGATTCTATCTAATCCGCGCGAAGCGAATTGGGTGGTGCAAACGCCGCGCGACTTAGGAGCGTATCGATCACAATGGGGTCACCGGTTGATCAATAATGCATTGTCAAGGAAAACCTTGCTCGAATTTTAGCCTGTCTACTCGAATTTCGGCCGTTTTTACTCTTTACTCGCAAATTGACCGATCTTGCGCTTTATTAAGCCGCACCCCGTCTTACCCGATGTGATACCAAACCACTCTATCTACCAGCAGGAGAATCATACCTTCATCGCCGTAGACAAACACCATCGCAGGGCGGACCACCAGCAGCGGTTTGAGGAAGTACAACCACAGGCGCTGACTCAGCAGTAGCAGCACCATCATGCAGTCCGTGCTCAGATACGCTCCAGATCAAGCTCTGAATCGGCGAGACAAGCCAAGCGTCAACGTGCAGAACTGCCAGCTCCACTGTGCCTAACCTCGTTACGTGAAGGATCAAGTGATAACTAACAATACGAGGACTCTGGTATCACTTTCAATGGGCCGAGAGTGATGAACAGGCTGCATCCACTCTGTCATCCATCACGTCACATGCGAGCCTGTATTCTTCTTCCCGTCCAGCTATATCCGTCGCCGAATTTTCCACGACAGGACTTCTTGCATGGTGCTTTTCAAGCGGTGCAGCTACTAATAACGCGGAAGCACGGGCCCGATTTCGAAGGACCTGTGCTGCTTCCATTTAGGCGAGATGAAGTGTGGAGTAACGGTGTCTTTGCGGTGAAACAATCAAGTCCGTGTCGAAAGCATTGTTTAGCACGCTGCCAGCACAAACTAAAACTGAATTTACTGTTAGCTGTTATAAACATATTATGTGACAGATTTCATCGCAACGCACATCCGTGCTCTCTTTGATTCACCTTTATACGGCCCCGACACACTAGATCTACATGCCGTCTCCGACATTGACCTCCTATTTATTTTACCATCTTCAGCGGATATAGGTTCTCGTAGAGTATACGATTTCGGATTTACTCTTAATTATTAGTACACTGTACTATTAAACTCCTCGAACTACGACTCCCGGGACCCACTGGCCCGGGTAGCCAATCAAGCTAAACTACACTACCGGTACCGGTACCAAACCGGTACAGATATGGGCCGCTGGTAAGTACCGGTAGTTACCAATACGATATTGCTCTAGCGCAGCGAGAACGCTTGTTGCTCTATACGTCCATCCTAGTTTGTTTGTGCCTGCCAACCCGCCAATATTCTCACATATCCACGAGGGCAGACCGCCTGATGCCGAAAAAGCAAAGTACATATTACCGGTACCAATAAATTCTATCCCAGTATTTGCGTAGCCCTAGTCTCAGCATATTGTCATGGACTATGTAAAAATTAGTAGAATATTGAAACTACTTTTTATTTGGATGTAATATTTTAACTATCTTGGATGCATTTCTCACGTCATTCAGCTGACAGTGAAAGATCTGGTCTCTCGTCTGCCGTGGCTCAAGCGTCTGGAGGAAAATTGTCGCAAGCTTGTCAAGTTCTTCAAGAGGCACCAGCAGGTTTGGGCAGAACTGCGTCGACTCCAACAGCTGGAAGGCAAGAACGCATTGGTGTTACCTGCGGGTACGCGCTGGGGAACTATCAAAAAAGTGTTTCACGCCACTTTTGGCGTCGGAAGAAATTCTGCATGGTTTTGCTAGCGATAGAGGTTTCCTCAAGGCTAAAACAAGGAAGCAGAAGAAGGCTGAGAGGCGTATGCCTTTCGATGTCCTGAGGAGCCGAGACTTTGTGCCCCCAGCTGGAGAAGGCGATTTCCCTTCTCCGTGTATTGTCCAAATTTCAGAAGGTTTTCGAGCGGAACACATGCCCCATCTCAGAGGTCTGCAATATGTTTCAAGGGCTATCGATTACGTACATGGCAATGACGGTGTCGGATCTTGGCATAATCACGTCGGTGCTGGAGCGGCGATTCGACGTTGTGTGCGAATGCGCTCATGGTATTACCTACCTGCTAGACCCCGGATATCTTGGGAAGGATATGTGTTCTAGCACTCGAGAAGGATGAGAAGCAGTGGCCGACTGCATTGCCAAGTGGGGCTTACGCCATTACTGTCGAGCAAACCCCGCGAATTCCATCTTGACCTCATTCCCTCCATCATGAATGCATCTAGCTGGGGTGGGTAGCGAACGAACCAATAACAATCCGTCAGGTATGCTGTTTCTGCACTGGTGGCATCGAGGGCAGGTAAAATTTCCGCTAAGCGGGTAGCCATGTCGATGATCGTCAGCGCCCTGAAGTTTTTATTCCCGTACGGAACGATGGAATCGACAGAAATCTCATACCATGGCCACACCACCGTTTTAGGTGGTAGCAGTCCATAACGAGTGGTAGGATGCTTGGCCTTCAGGCAGGTAACACATCTATCGCCGAATTTTCGGATGTCTGCTTCCATGATACTCCAGTGAAACACTTGCGCGATTATATTCTTCATCGTGGTAGCACCAGGGTGAATGAGGAGGTCGTGGTAGGTCTGCACGAGTTGTTACTGTAGCTGTTTGGGGACTTACACCTTCTTCGTAACGGAGTGCACCTTCACCACCGTGCCTGCAATTTCTTGTGCTTCAGTCTCCACAAGTGTCGAGTGATTAACTTGGCGAGCGGCAATAACTCGCATGTCCACAAGACAGGAATCAGTCACCGCTCAGCAATTGCCACAATTGTCAGAGGCGGTGCTTTCTCTTCCAGTTCGGAACGATCTCCATCTGCAATCGGCAAACGGAAAAGAGCGTCGGCCACTACGCTGTTGCTGCCAGGGATGCAGTGGAAGATTGGGCCAACCTCTTCAATCTCCAAACGCCACCGCATCATGTAGATGTCGCGGAACGTCGAATAGGTCAGATTAAGGTGATCCGTGTGCAGGTGCCGTTCTTGACCCAGGAGCATGCTGCGAAATTCTCTTAGCAACAGCAAAATGCTTAGCGGCTCCAGTCGATTAGCAGGGTAGGCAGTCTGTGCGTGGTTGCACTAACCTCGGCGATCACATCAAACACCACCCCAAAGGCCCGGTTAAGGCATTCCAGGCTGAGTTGAAGCGCTACTGCAGGGTTAAATCCATCGACAAGTTCAGAACCAGCAAACTCCATGCCGACTGCCACACCGAGCTCAACAAGCAGTCTCTCTGCAACGCTCCCTGACAAACAAACAGTATTAATTAAACCCCGTTCAGTTTCTTATTTCTCCTTACGATTTAGGTCCAAATTATGTTCGTGGCTACATGTACTCCGCTCTCGTGACGGATCTACTTGACTAGTACCATGAAATTTCGCTAGGCTTAGTTGCTTATCTCTATGTAAACGTAGCGCAAGCTCCAGTCTTCGCAAGTAGTTAGTATCTCCATTGTCAGCGTTGAAAACAGGTGCGAAGCATTGCTACAGTAGCGAGTTCTCCCTACGTTACAAATTGCATGCAGTTAAAACTGGTTTCGCTGTGAACGGGACCAGCGTTAACGCGGAGTAGAAAGCATTTCGTAACAAAACAAAATGAAGGCAGGCTTCCAGAATCAACTAACACCCAAGTCGCTACCAGTCTTGAATGTGGATTGCACTCAATGTTCTGTCATTCATGAGTGATGCATGAAGACCTTCCATGCTGCCGCGGCCTCTGTACAGCCTCATTATCCAAAATCCTCTCCGGTGCACAGAAGCCTTTACCCAGCTCCATCACTCCGCTTCCTGCCATGAAGACATTCCAGCTCGCGATCGTGCTTCTCGTCACTACTGTGCTCGACACATCCAACGCTTTCGGATTCGACTGGCGCCCGGATATCCCCACCAATGCTGCCGTCCACCCTCCCGTCATGCGGCGAATGCAAACTACCACCGAGGAGGCATCAAGCGCGGCTTCTGCGTCCGAAGGCTCGACAGCTGCAAGCTCGGCGGCTACGGCGAGTTCGGCTCCAGAAACGGAAGCGCCCACGACGATCATGGTGTTGTTGCCGGACATCCTGGCCCCCAGCTACTCTGGTTCTGGAAGCACCATGTACTTGGCTGGTTCTGTCGGTGATGACGACACGCACAAGTCGGCTGGGTCGAGCTCAGCTACCGACGAAACTTCTGCGGCGCTGTCGGCTCGCAACTTCGGATTGGTGACGGTAGCGACGGCGTCTACGATCCTGCTTGCGAGCGTGCTCGTGTTTTAAGGTGCTGTCTTTGAAAAGACTGACACAAGGCGTAAGTAGCAAACAACTAGAGTCAAGTGAGCAGAAAGCAATGTGCTTTGTACACGTACCAATCAATACCAAGTTTGTGACGCCAAATACGTCTACTATTGGTTAATGTCGATGCATCTCCGACTAGAGACTGTTGACCTCCCCACGATATTCACTTTGTAGCCCTTGAACAACGGAGGTAGAGCATTCTCCAACTGAAAGTAAAACGAAGGTTAGCAAGCTATCAAAACCCAGGTATATCGCCTCAAACATACCTCTGCTTTCAGCTTCTTCGTCGTGCTCACGAGCGAGCTGATCTGAGGCTGAATGTTGCTTGTTGCATCGATAAGGTCCACGTTCTTGTCCTCCAGCATATGAATTTCGCGACTGCACTTGTCCATGTGCTTGGTCAGCATCTCCAGACTC